>PVHX01015425.1:0-46836 GCA_004024805.1 Geosciurus inauris
TGATAAGCAGTGAAAGCCAGAGTGGGAAGTGAGCTGGGCGGCTGCTCATCAGGTGGGAGGGGCCTAGCCAAGCATCATGCACTCTCCCCCTCCCCCACAGCACCTCCTACACCATGCACTGGCCTCTCCCAGGCTGCTTTGCTCTTTGCTGTCATTCAGAGCAGGATCTGGAGAGGCAGAAACCCCAAGAAGACTCTTCAGGAGGCATGCAGAAGGGGGCTGTGCAGGGGCAGTCACTTTCGGACTAAGCCTGTTGGTTTTATGGGGTAGTAGCACTGGGGAGGGGTGGATTGGGCACAGGCACTGTTCACTTGGCAAAAGAGTCCAGATAAGAAGAGATTCTAAACCTTCGGGTCTCCTCCCACTGGGGTTCTAGTGGTCTGTGAGTCTTGGCTTTGCATATTCTACCTCTTAGAGCAGGACACACTGAGGCCACGGGTTAATCCTCCAGGTGGGGAGCAGGCAGGAGTTCAGCAGTGTGTCTGAGAGATAAGTCCAGGCTGTGGGATTCTCTCCTGAGTGAGAGAGGGGCAAGAAGTGAGCACAGAGACCCTCCCACTCTGTAAATAAGGAAACAGCAGAAATCCAGGCACGTGGGTCAAGGGAGACTGGTGAGTGTAGCTGAGCACAGGACCCATCAAAGTCATGGCGACTCAAAAGCCTTCAGATGACATGCCACCTTATTTTCTAATGGAACTGAAGCTCCTAAGGTCCTCCTGAGGAAATCTTTGAACTTGATTGGAAACTCACAACACTGAGATATTTTTATTGCCCCAAGAAATATTTTGGTGTATGACGATGGGTTTGGTGTAGACGTAGTCACTCTGGGGTGTACAAGAACACAAGTTCCCATCTATTTTAAATGTAATTTCTCTTTGTTGATTGAAAGGCATTTTTGGAGATGGCTTATTGGGAAATTCCTCAGAGCTCCAGTAATGTTGTCAGTCAGCACACCCCGAATCTGAGCACTTGGGCTCCCTCTCAATAATGAGCAACTAGGTGCTCGACAGGCCTATGACTTAAAAGAAAATAGTAACTGATCCAATTTCTCCTTTGCTTATAGTTTCTACAGGCATTTCTCTCATGAGGGGTAAAATTTGGAGTGAAGGCAGATCTTTAAGATCAAGTGGAGCTGGGTGCAGTGATGCACACCTGTAATCCCAGTGACTCAGGAGGCTGAGGCAGGAGGATCATGAGTTCAAAGTCAGCCTCAGCAACTTAGTGAGGCCTAAGCAACTTAGTGAGACCCTGTCTCAGAATAAAACAGGGGGACTGGGGTTGTGGCACAGTGGTGGTGTGCTCGCCTAGCATGCATGAGGCACTGGGTTCGATCCTCAGCACCACATAAAAATAAAATAAAGACATTCTGTCCACCTACAACCAAAAAATAAATATTAAAAAAAAAAAGAATAAAACAGGAAAAAGTGCTGGGGCTGGGGATGTGGCTCAGTGGTTCAATTTCTGATACCAAAAAGAAAAGAAAAGAAAAAGATAGAAAACTGGGCTCCAGTAATTGTTGTAGGGCCAAGAGTTTATTTACTTTTTTCTCTTCTATTATTCTTTTCAAATGTTCAGTGAGATGTTAAAACTCTGGAAGAAGGGTGATTTTCCATTCTAATTTATAGTTTCTTTGGTAAGTCACAGATTTCTGGGTGAAGCTCATCAACAAAACTGGCAGAAGGGAAAAACTACTCTCAGGTAAAAACCCTCAAAAGAGGCCAGAGTGTTGTCTGCATATCCCTTCTAAATGAATTCAGAAGTCAGCCACTGCTTCATCCTTTTTCTTTTTATAAGATTGTGCAGATCCTAATTAATTTTCACTGAAAAACTTTGGCAACTGCTTTAAGAAGTGTTTGTGCTGATTTTCTGTCTGATTTTATTCCATCTCTGGAGGCATGTTTGGAAGGGTCAAGATCTTTGTTATGGTCTCCCCAATGTCTTTGGGCCCTTTCTGGATTCTACACCAGATGTATAAATTGCTATAAATCAAGGATTCCAAGATCACAGGCACTAAGAAGAATTTTAAATTATTCTATAGATTTAGTTTGGGCTTTGGGGGCCTGGAAGCTCTTTTACAGTGGTTCAACTTGACACAGAGTTTAATTCCTCTGAGGCTGGGATCCAAAGTATCTTTGGATCACTCAAAGATACTTTCTTAAAGAAAGTATGACTTGAGGGGGTTCAGGAAGAAAGGGTCAAGGATCAACAGGATTCATAGGCTTAAGTTCAGGGTGATCAGCCAGTAAGAAGCAGGGAGGTGTAGAGTGGATCAGGGGCTGATCCTGTCACGTCGTGTCAGACCTGTGAGAAGTTTAGCCTTTGCTTTCTCACTGGCGGCTTCCAGGAATCCTGCAGAGAAGCTATCTCAGAGCCATTTTGTCCTTTAGAAATCCCAGCCTGCCAATCAAAAGATGCACCTCATTATTTTTGAGGGGTTTTATGACCTCCTTTCAAAGGACACCTCTAGTTTGTACTATTATCTGCATTAAAGTTTCCTCAAAGTGGGCATTGCAACTCTAAATTATCCTTAGTGTACATTATCCACATCTGTTTTTCTAGAAGAACACAAGAGTCTGGTTTTTAAAGAAAACAGGAAGCCAGAGTTTTAGAAAAAAGATTTTTGGTTGCTTTGAGAGAGCTTCAGTTCGCCCACCCCGGCCAACAACTGGGCCACAATTGATGAGAAGCCTAAGCCATATGCTAGCTGAGCTGCTTCCAAATTCCTGAGTTGCCAGAACTGGAATAATAAGTGTAATGAAGTACAAGGGGTTGCTTTAAGCGGCTAAGCTTTGGGAGTATTTGTTACACAGCAAGTGATAACTGGGGTATGTACCCCACATGAGCCTTCATGGAGCCAGACTTCACCCCGCAGACCGAGGTGGGAAAGTGACCTGTCTAAGTGTAAAAGGGAAGACTCAGTTCCCATGAAAAAAGGCTTGAGGACAAAGCTGCTCCCCAGTGCACTCTCATACCGTATCATGACATGATCGTCACATGCATCACCGTTCTGCAGCCTGACTCACAGGAGTGCAGATGGGACTCGGGAGTGGTCCCTTCCTGCCACACTCTGGCAGAGGCACTGCGCACTTCTGCAAGTGTGTCTAGAAGTCACACCACACTGGGGGTGTCGATGGATCCAGAGATATTTAACATACTAGAGAAATACAGGCAGGTAGAGGATTAGCCATCTTCATCTCTTAACTGCTGAACACTGACATGGCTTAAACACATTCTGTGCCCCAGAAAGGAAACCAAAGGAAAGCAAAAGCAATAAGTAATATTTGGATCAGTGGCCAAGCCTGTTAAAAGTGGGCCAGACTCCCCCGAGAGCAGAGAGCTCTGGCAATGACCTGGCAAAGCTCAGGGCCGCCCCTCAGGGTCAGGCTTCCTTTGCAGTGCCCTCCTTCTGTATTTCCAGTGTGGGATGGCAGATTGCCTGCGGATGTGGAAATCACATGACCCAGTCTATGTGAAAACCTGGCGGATCACAAAGCCTGCACAGGCGCACGGGCGCGTGGTACCTCCAGCCCTCTTCTAGAGCAGCCTCCTCAGAGTGCCGCGCTCAAAATCTATCGACATAAACAATATGTGATAGAAAATAATTATAAAATTATAATTAATTATAAAATTGCAATACATTTTTATATAAAATTATAATTATAGAATGATTAAATAATTATAAGATTATATAATATAAAATCATGATATTATACATTATATGATATAAAAATTCATTTGTGAGATTTAAAATTTCCATAATTTTGTTTCCCAAGAGTAGCAATAAATAACATTTGATAATAGACCGAGAACTTAAAAAGAGCTTATTTGGTGATCAGTAATTAAAGCAATAGTGATTTTAAGAAAGTATGTCATGCTAGATATTTTAAAGGCAGTTTTAGATTTACGCCAGGTTGGAGGGAAAGTGCAGAGAACGCCTGTGTCTCCCCCCATGTGCACAGCCTCCCACACCTCAGTCTCCCTCACAGAGGTGCTGGTTTCCCACAAGGCACCTACAGGCACAGCACGTCACCCTCACCAGACTTCACTCTTGGTGTCAAACGTCCTGTGGTTTGACCTCATCGTACAGAAAATTTTACCATCCTAAAAATCCTCTATACTCCATTTATTCATCCCCCGCAGAAGTGATTGTTAATAATGATAAAGGAAACCTTTGCCACTTATGTTCCCAAAAGTTCAATTGCATACAAATAGAATTAGGCTGGATTCTGTGACAAAGACCCAACTGCTGCAGCTGATCATAGGCTTAACCGACCCTATCCATGTTACAAGGATGTTAAAAACAGTGTTCCACTCACTCTGATGCAGACCTTTAAATTAAAAAAAAAAGTCCTGAAATAATTTTAAACTTAGAGAAAACTGCAAAGACAGTATAAATGTCCTGAACACACTTACCTCCGCTTCCCCGGCTGACATCTCCCATAACTAAGGCACAATGGTCAAGACTGGGAAACCAGCATCGGTGACCCGTAAGTCAGCTGTGGAATTCACTCAGGTGTTGCCAGTTTTCTGCTGATGTTGTCACTCGAGTCCAGGATGGATTGCGGGAACTGAGGTAGCAATTAGTCCTCTCCAAGGCCTCCTCCAACCTGTGACGGTTCCTCAGTCTTCCCTGGTCCTTCCTGTCCTTGACTCCTTTGAATAATAATAGTCAAGTATTTTATAGGAGACCTTGAAATTTGGATTTTTCTGATTTTTTTCATGATTATATTGAGGTCACAGACCTTGGGAGGAAATGTCACAAGATGATAACGCTATTATCGTCACGTGCTTGAATAGTACACATAGTAAGGGTGCACGATCCTGAAGTGTCTCATTACTAAGTCCGCAACCACAGTCATCTCTTGGCTAAGGGGCTGCCTTCAAGGTCACTCCTCTATACAGGTATTATTTTCCCCTCTGCAGTTGATAAATATTTTATGGGAGGGACTTCAAAGCTATGCAGAGATCCTTTTCACCTTAATCGTCTGCTCACCAAGTTTAGCATTCATCAGAGGATCTTGCTTGCAGCAATTATCACTCCAGGGTTCTAGTGGTGATTCTGCATTCCTGCCGTTCCTTCCTCGTTCATTGTGGTTCTATAGGGAAGAGTTCTTCTTTCTGCTCCATTTGCTTATTTATTCGGTCATTTGGATCTGACCGTGGACTCAGCCGTGTTTATTTACACCTGGAGTCATCATGGAGCACGGGCAGTGAGTCCTTCTCAGGTTCCCCTGGCCTGGTCGCTGGCGGCTCTTCAAGCTGGCTCCTGTCATCTGTGCACAGCTCCTGCCCAGCGTCCTTCACTGTCCTTCTTCCTGACCCCACAAGTTACTTCGGAGCCACCTTGGGTTTTCAGGTAGCCATCTCAGTGCTGGTACCTCCCTGAGTATTGGGGGCCAAGTTCCGCATTCCTGTTTCAGGAGGAATTCCACACACATGAAACAGTATCGGGGGTTTGAAAACTGCCCTGACCGTCTTGGTGTTTTTCATTTGGAAGTTTTGTTTCAAAGTGGAAATTTGTTTCTATTTAGATGGGGGAGGGAAATTCCCAGTAGGTTACCTAAGTCGCTGTCACTAGGACTTTAACTGAAATGCCACAATGTGGAGGTAAGAACAGCCTTGAGGGCAAGGAGGGTATTTGGAAAGGGACCTCCACGGCCACCAGACCCACTGCACTGATGGGGCATGTACCTGGACATGTGCAGTGACTGGGGTGGAAGCTCTGAGTGTGGGGAAGGCAGAGGATCCTGCCAGTGGGAAGTCTCAAGGCTGCGGAAGGGACAGTCAATACGTCCTTCCCACAAGATGACGCAGAATGTGAGTCCTGGCACAACACCGGGCTGGCATCTCTTAAGGGCAAGAGACACGTGCCGTCCCTCCCAAGCCGTTCTCTTCGGGAAAGGATCCTGATGGATGGAGCAATTGCTTTTTAAATATGCAGACAGCCAGATCTGCTCATGTGTTTTTCAGGATGTCTTCTATTCGTGCCTTAAAGAAGCAAAGGTGTTGTTGCAGGGAGGGCCAGGCATTCTCTCCCAGGAGCATGGAAGAGGCGTTTAGGTTCTGCAACATAGCACCCACTTGTGATCTGATTCACGTTTTCCACAGGCAGCAAACCCTTGTTCATGGGGCATTTTGTCAAATGGAAGCCACTTGTGGGTGGTGGACTGCTCTGTAGTCCCAGTAGCAACTGAAACAGAGCACAGCACAGATAAGACCCAGATTTCATGGCTGTCCTCCTTCCTCACGAACCTTGATGCTCACAACGAGAATGGGTGAGGGGGAGGACTTCCTTGCAGTCCTAGGGTTGAGTGCTTTCTCTTGGTCCTGATTTTTATCGAAACCCCATCATCTCTATGCATCACCAGGATGTGCATCCAAGTAAACCCTCCAGTCGCCTGACTGCAAATCGGACGGAGAAGCCGTGCCACAAACACTGGGCTTTCCAGATGGGAGGCTGAGATCAGTGGGACCTCAGTGAGGCAGCCCGCCCGTGACCCCAGCTTGGCTGCTATTTTGCTTCTCTGAAGCAGTGATTCTTCATCTATGAATCCACGTGCCACATTCAAGGTTTTCTGCCTGTGGCACAACCAACCCTCCTTGTAAGTCAAGACCATGAACTTCATTATGGAAGCATTCAGATGCTTTTTAATTCTTTTCTCTTCCTATACAGATGAGGCTTTCCCTTATCTGTCTGTCAAAGAAAGAGGCCGTCCACCTTGCCTTCGGGAATACCTGGGGACCTGCAGGTTAGTGGTCTTCTTCACGTGCTCTCTCCCAACATCTACCTGACTGCAAGTGCCAATGCCGTTGTTCGTCTGTCCGTCCTTCACAATGTCTTCTTCCCTGGCCTGCAGGCCCCCTCAGAATTATCCTGAAGTCCTATGTCTTGCCCATGCTCATATGGTACTGTGGCCCCACGCACAGGTGCCTCACGTTCTGTTGCTCTGGAGTGATGTTTCCTGTCTCGTCCTCTCCTCCTCACTCTCCTGTCCAGGTGAGTGTTTCTTCATTCCTCAAACCTCATCCCAGAGTAAACTGATGAGCTTGGTTACAAGGCCACTGTCTGTCCCCACACCTGTCAGAGCAACCGTGAATTCCCATCATTGTTGATGGGTGCAGGATGGCGGGCCCCTGTAGGCCAGGACCTGTACTCATTCACCTGGTGACTTCATGAGCTGCAGGCCTGACTGAGACGCCAGAACCTGGAGACCACCAGCGCAAGCCGGGTGCTCTGACCATGCCCAGATCATGACAAAGTGAAGCCACGACCACACTTCACACACAAGTCCTTCAAGATCGGGTGTGTGGGTACCTAAGCCTCAGTGTCTTCAGTTATGTTCTCTCTCACTTTAAAGATTGCTTAGGTCCAAAGTTGACAGAATTCCACATGGACCCTCTGTTTCCCTGTCTCCCGGACCCCACCATCCCCATAGTATCATCTTGTCTAACCCTTATCCACTCAAGCACTCCTTGGCCATTCATCCCTTCATCTTAACTTATTGCTGCATTTTAAAATAGACTTCAGATATCAGCAAACCTCCTCAAGTATATACTTATTACTAAGTAACATTCAATATTTGTTTATTTTTCCCATTAGGGCAAAGTGTGCGTTTAATAACCTGGTGTTGATGCCTTCTCTGTTTTCGAAAGTACAAACACATGAAATAGAGTGTCCGGTCAGCCCTCCCAGCCAGTGCTGGCTCACCCTGAAGGCATCTACTGTTCTGATTGTTTTGCCCACATGGATTGGTTTGATCCACTCTGGAAGTTCATGTAGAAGAACCCACGCCCTGTGCTCCCCGTGCAGGGCTCCTGTCACTCAGCACAAGGCTTCTGGATTCCTTGCCCTCTCTGTGCACCTGCCACCAGTTTCCCTTTCACTATTAAGTAGCGTCCCGTTTGTGACCAGGGCTCTGTTTGCTTGTCCATCCTCCCACCAATGGACACCTGGGCTCTGTTGTGTTATGAACACAGGTGCTCTGAATATTCTTCTGCAAGTCTTTTAATTGGTAAATACACGCTTTCTTTTACCTTGGGTAAACATCTAGGATGGAATCTCTGTATCATTGAATAGGAATATATTTAAATGCATAAGAAACTATCGAATCCTTCAAAATGACCACACCATTTCCTATTCCCACTAGAAATATTTAGGAATTCCAATTGGTCCATGGTCTTATTAGATTTTGGAATTTTTTTTTACATTTGAGTCCTCGTAGTGGGTGTTCAGTTGCGTAGCTTCTCTTACACTGTCTGGAAAATCCACAATTCCACATATGACTAATTTTGAAATTTGAAAGATTGATTTTGAGTTATTTTGTTGACCAATTATGTTCTCAAAAAGGAAATTTTATGTAAGGACAGACTCAGATTAACTAGCAATACTGAAAACATCCTAAGTTTTTACTGGAGTGAAGCATCAAGTGCGCACCCAGATAGAAAAAATACAGGTTGCACAGAGGGCCAGGTTCGAGGCTGGGTCTGGAGGATCTTCTGTGGCAGGGTCGTCAAGTGCTGTGGCTTTGCTGGGTGGACTTTATAAGCTGCCAAAGGGAGGAGAGGAGCTCCACTCTGTCCCAGAACAGAATTGAGGCAGACCCTGGTGTGGACACTGTGATCTGGAACCAGTTATTAACACTGCCAGACCTTCAGCTTCTTCACCAGCAAGATAGTGACAGGGTCCCTAGCTCCTGGGATGGTTGAGGATGGAGTGACCTGGGTGCACCAGCTCACTCAGGACAAGCCCTAAGTGGTCCCTGGCTGCCGTGGCTGCAGCTGCTGCACAGATCCTGGCCACCACTCAGCTGCCGGGAGTATTTTTCCAGAAGTGAAGTGGCTGAGACCTCTGAGTACTTGTGTGTACTGCCTGGCCCAAGTGGCGTGCCCCGGACAGCTGGCTCCAGAGCTGACTGGGGCGGGGCTGTGAGGTCTGGCACCTGGCCTCCTTCTGCACCCCTCCAGTTCCTCCCCGCTCCAGTGCCCCCTCCAGATCACCTGTGTCTGTCTCAGGACTGCAACTAAGATGAGCAACTCCCCCTGACCAGTCCTGTCCCCCGAACTCCCCTGTCCACCTCACCCCGGGGCCTGTTTCCTGGGGAACCTGATATGAGACCACATCCAGGGTCTCAGCGGATCCTGCCAGCTTCACCTTCAGCTTCCAGGAGGGGCCCTGCTCGGCCATGTCCTGCTTGGGACAGCTGGTCTCCCTGCTTTGTCCCTCATCCCCCTTCAGTCTGTTCTCAGCACAGCGACCACAGTGCCCTGTTAATACCTCACGGCCCCCTTCAAACTAAGCCTAGCACCTTCACCTGGGCTGAGCCCCTGCCCGCCCCGTGGCCTCTCCACCCCACCTCTGCCCACAGTGGTCCCGCCGGTGCTGCCCGTGGCACTCATCTCCGCCCAACGCCGGTGTGCCCTTCATCAGATCTGCTTGTCGCCCCCCTCCCCTAGAGTGGACGTGAAGTCCACCAGGATGGGACTTGGTGTGAAGAGCTGGCGACTGGCACAGCACGAGCCTTATGAAGCCCCAGAGATCCTAAAACCTACTCGCACAGAGCGGCCTCATCCCCTCCCTTTTAAAGGCGCCTTCTGCCTCGCATCGCCCGGCTTCCCGTCAGCCCTCTGGGAAGTGATGTTCCAAGGCCCTCTCCTCAGGGCGTCCCGTCCCCCCCACCGCTCACACTCTTCCATTTCCAACTGTGTCATTAGACTGATTTCCCAGGCCATCGGCCACTCCCTGAGTGTTAGTGTTTGCGGAAGCTCCGTCCTTACTCCCAGGTTCTCAGCACTTGCGGTGGAGACTGTCTCCCTGGCCCGCACAGGGCACCTGGGTCTCCTGCGGCACAGGCTGCCCGTCAGCCAACGTAGGAGGACTGCGATGGGGCGCAACTGGGAGGAGCAAAGAGCTGCCACTGGAGAGGGGGTGGGGAAGGAGTCCCAGGAGGTGACGAGCAGACCCCTCAGAGCACAGGAGATGACGCCCGAGAGCGTGGCCTGCTCCGTGCCTGCACCCCCGTCCCCCTTGGCACCTGCTGCTTCAAGTCCACCCTCAATCAGCTCCTGCCCAGGTTTGTAGAAAAAAGCCTCTGAGGTCACCCATCATCTCCAAGTCTGAGCCTTCTAATTCACATCTTTCTTCCGCTAGAACCACCTTCCCAGCCTGGTCACGTCGCCTTCCTGCCTGGAATCATTCACGGATCCTTGCTGCCTTTGGAGTGTGACGGCGTTCTCAGGAGAGCTCACTGTCCCTCCTCTGCATGCCCACTATTTCCGTGACATTTGATAGGGTCCTTACCAGAGCACGGCACATGTCCTTTCTCTACCTTCCCCATGGCAGCGGGATCTTTTCTCTCAGTGCTCGTGACCATCTGAATGTCTGCCGATGTGGAGTACTATACACTAGTGAACACACCTTGAAATGCCATTTTTTTCATGAAGTGAATCTACTTAAAACACATGTGTTTATACAGGTCACAGCATCAAAAGGGGATTTTTACAAAAGGGAGGCTGCGTAGTAAAAATGGCCCTGGGGTCCCACGGACGTCCTGGGTGATGGTCTTCTTCAGCAATTGAGAGCTCTGTAATTTGAGGGAAGTTGCTTAATTTTTCTGTGTGTTTCCTCATTAATGAAACAGTGATCAAATACTTAAGAGTTATACAGATCACAAATGGAGTCATTAAATAACTATAGAGCAAACGATCACTTGTTCGCTCGCTTCTTGGTGACTGCAAAGCTGCTATTTGCTGAGGCCCGGATGGCTCAGGTGTGGTGCCTCAGCCACAGGGCGGGAGGCGTGGATGAAGAAGAAAACTGTCTTAGCCCACCAGGGGTTCTTACCCCTTTTCTTTTCCGGCAGCGCTCACCGTCTCTACCGACTCAAGTTTGATGATCACCTGCGTTTACTGTACAGATGACGAAGCCAAGACTGGAAAGCTGACGTCTTGGCTACCCAGGGAGCGACAGAGCTCAGCTTCTGCTTCTTATTCTCCACCTGTTTTATCGATTCCCAGGTTTCCCTTCCTGTATCTCAGATTCTCCTGTCTTACAAACGAGGCCTCGTCTAGAACTCAATTTCATCAACTGAGCTTTGTTCAGATGCCTCGTCACTCACCTTTCACCCTTGAACTTCGCTTCCTGTATTTGCTTTGCCAGCGGCCAGCGGTCACCCGTTCTCTCGCCTCGTCTCTGCTGTTCACCTGGGAGTCGCGGCCTCAGGGAGCTCGAGCTTCTCAGGAGGGCTGCGCTCAGCGTGGCCGTCCTGCTTCCCCGGCAGCCCAGGGCCACTCCATGCTGCTCTGCATACATAAAAGACCTTTTTCTCTAAGAGACTGTGTTCTTTTTTTTTTTTTTTAATATTTTTTAGCTGTGGATGGACACAATATCTTTATTTATTTTTATGTGGTGCTGAGGATCGAACCCAGTGCCTCACGCATGCGAGGCAAGCGCTCCACCACTGAGCCACGATCCCAGCCCGAGACCGAGTTCTTAAGAAAGCGTTGCTTCGTTTCTGAACCAGGATTAAAGCAGAAGGTGTGTTCTATTCGCTGTGTCACCCTTACTTTTTCTGACTTCGTCTCCAGACCTTGAAGATGGAACTTGGGTGCTGCTTTCCCCAGAGTCTGCAATGGCCGTTAAGCTCTTTTTCCGAGAGGGATCTGAAAGCTTTAGTATATTCCCACTGACTTGAAGGAGAGGGAAAGGTCGTATGAAGTGTGAGAGCGTCCCCGGAGTACCTTTCCTGCCTTTTTGTGGGTGACACATGACGGACAGCACTGCCTTGTGATGTCTCCTCTGCTCCTAAGGGTCTATACGCCGGGCTGCAGGCCTTGACGGACCCAGCTGCTCACCTACCCTACCCGTGGAACACGGCACAAAAATGAAAACTGGTGAAGAGGGTTGGGTTTTTACACCAGCGGCGAGTTCTCTTTTCCTGCTGTATTTGGTAGGGGCGGTGAAAGCTACAGTGGGACCCTCCGCAGATCCCAGGCAGCCTGGTGGGACTGTGGTGCCGGTGGCACTTCTGCTCTGTGACAGGGCAGGGCAACATTCAAAACGCAGGTGATCTCAGGTACGGCGTGGCCAGGACGCGCTCACCTCGGGAACTCACCCCAGACCCACGCTTCCGCTTTGGGAAACGTCTCTCAGGTACACACGTTTTTTTCCTTACTAATCATGTGGGTTAATGAATAAGAAAGCACTTGCAAAACCTGAATTACAGTGTAGACACAAGGCGTTATTGTTATCAGTCTCTTAAAATGCTTCGAGGAGGAGCTAGAGGGAAAATGGAGACGTGCCTGTGTGTGAGTCTCTGTTCCATCCGGCCGAGTGGGAAACCAACACAGCAGACCCACCTCCGAGGTAGGGATGCATTTCAGTGCAACATAGGAAGGAATGTCTCAGACAGCAGATTTGTAGATTTGTAGACAAAACTGCGCTACTGGTCAGAGGCGACTTGCACCAGATCTTGTTGTAATCAACAGGAAACACGAGAAGCTGCAAGGCCGGGCTTCGAGGCACTGAACAAGCAGCTGTGCAGGAAGCTGAGTGCCCAGGGAGAGATGCAGACAGGACAGACCCCTCCCGAGCATCTGGAGACACCCCTGGGCCAGAGTGCACGGGGAGGAGCCCACAGGGCAGGCAGCGTCACTGACCCTGGGCCTGGGGAGGGGACGCTGTGGCATGGAAGTGCTCTGGCCAAGCCAGCACAGAGGGGACATGGTGGCAAGACTCAGGACATAGCAGTTACCACAAGGTTCAGCCTCGGTGTTAGGGAAAAACTAGCTCCAGAACAGAGGCTATGCTGGGGTGACAGGAACAGAAATCTACCAAAATCTTCAAAAGAAACCAGCCTGACAATTGGTCAACAAATATCTAAAAAAAAAACTCTACATCTCTAGCAGTTAGAGAGGTGCGAGTTAAAATTACACGGAGATTCCATTTCACTCCAGTCAGAAGGGCTATCATCAAGGACACAAGTAATAATAAACGTTGGTAAGGACGTGGGGAAAAAGGCACACTCACCCATTGCTGGTGGGGCTGCAAATTGGTGCAACCACCATGGAAAGCAGTGTGGAGATTCCTCAGAAAACCTGGAATGGATCCACCATCTGACCCAGCCATCCCACTCCTCAGCACATACCCAAAGGACTTGAAATCTGCACACTATGGTGACTCAGCCACATCAATGGTCATAGCAGCTCCATTCACAATAGCTAAGCTATAGAAACAACCTAGGTGCCCTTCAACAAATGAATGGATAAAGAAAACGTGGTACATATACACAGTGGAATATGATTTGGCCATAAAAATAATGAAATTATGGCATTTGCTAGTAAATGGGTTGAACTGGAGGCTATCATGCTAAGTGAAATAAGCCAATCCCATAAAACCAAAGGCTGACTGCTCTCTCTGATATGTGGATACTAATACACAATGAGCAGGGGGTGAAAATAAGAAGTTCAGTGGATTAGATAAAGGGGAACGGAGGGAGACAGGGGAGATGGGAATGGGAAAGACAGTGGAATGAATGGTGCGTAACTGCTCTATTCATGTATGAGCACACGACCAGTGTAACTCCACATCGTGTACAACCACAAGAATGGGAAGCTAAGCCAGGCGCGGTGGCTCAAGCCTGTAATCCCAGCTCTTAAGGAGGCTGAGACAGGAGGATCACGAGTTCAAAGCCAGCCTCAGCAACGGCGAGGCGCTAAGCAACTCAGTGAGACCCAGTCTCTACATAAACACAAAATAGGGCTGAGGATGTGGCTCAGTGGTTGAGTACCTCTGAGTTCAGTCCCTGGTTACAAAAAAAAAAAAAAAAAAGAATGGGAAGCTATACTCCGTGTATGTATGATATGTCAAAATACACTGTACTGTCACGTGTATCTAAAAAGAGCAACAACACCACAAAGGACCCAGCTTGATTCACAAGTAAATTAACTAACTCCCTGATAAAATACACTCAACACCCTTTCAAGGAAAAGAACAAAACCCACAGTAGCACAAGGTCATCTTCATAGCAAAACGACCAAAATGTAGCCTATAACCAGGAAAAAATTCAGTGAATAGAAACAGGACCAGAAATTTTAAAAATAAAATTTGTAGAAAGGTATTTTTAAGTCAACTAAATATTATACTCAAGGATTTCAAGTCATAATAATGAGAGAAATGGACATTGTCACCGTACTATACACAGGAGCTGAAAGACACGATGTTTGAATGTAAACCGTGGTTCGAGGGGATTGGTAGCCAATTAGAAAGAGCAGAAGACAAACCATCGAACAATCTTGAAAAAAATAAACAATCTTGAAAAAAGAAATTTTTAAACTACCAAACCAAGTCACAGGGACACAGCCATGGGGACAAAAGGGAATAGAACCCTAGCAAGCCTGTCAGGTGTCCTGGGGGCAATGTCCGCTCACCGTCTCCCCCACAGGTGCACTGGGATCTGTGGACGCCACAGCCCAGATCCTGGCGGGCCAGGGTGCCAGAACAGCCAGATGTTCACAACACTGACCTGAAAACTCAGGACCTGGTACAGACATGTAACTGAAGAAAGTGGGAGGACACAGGCTGACTGGCTCACGATTGAGCCTCCTCACCAAGGCCACGCGCCTGGGCTGGAGGTTGCCACTTGGGAGGCACAGACACAGATCCTCAGGAGCTCGGCCAGTTTCCAGCTGAGGTGCCAAACCAATGTGAGAAGAGAGGACAAGGGACCCGGTGGACCCGGGCATGAGGGAGGGCTCGGTCCCCAGGGTGAGGAGAGAGGAGGAACGCAGCCCACCTCGGTGGAAAGTGCCAGACGCGGGTCCAAAGAGAGGGAGGCTGAGAAGAGAGGCCCCACGAGAAGGAGTGCCCAGCTCTCCCTCTCGTGAACTTCCTGATTAAATCCTTGCTGACCACAGGACACAGAGGGCCCCGACTCCAGGCCTTCCTGCAGGGCAATGGATAGGAAGGAAGGAAGCAGGGGGCAATTAAAGTGGGACCCTCTGTGGTTCTGCCCCCCAAGCCTCATCGTCCTGGCCCTGGCCTCCCTATCCTGGCCCCACCTTCCTGACCTCGCTGTTCTGGCCTCCCCATTCTGGCCCTGTCCTCCTGGCCTCACCCTCTCTGGGGCCACTCATTGGAGCTAGGCTGGTTTTGCTCTGGCTTTGGTAGGACATCCCCCTGGCTTTGTGATTTGGTAGCAAATTAAATGTGTTTTTAAAGTGAAAATCATGTGAATAAAAGGGGCGGGGAGGGAAATCCAGATCTGGAGAGGCCTCGCCACAGAGCAGCCGCAGAGTGGAGCAGCAGCGTGCCTTCTCCTTGGTGGGCTGTGGAGTCGCTGGAGTCTGCCAGGCCATCTGTGGGAGAGCGAGCACAGGCGGAAGGTGTGCAGATGCCCCCCGGGCCAGCGGGGGACACGGTTCCCCAGGACCACAGGACAGAGGAAAGCTGAGGAAGGCTGGGTCTGTCTACCTGGCGCTCAGACAACAGGAGCAGCCACAGCCCCCAGGGAACAGAACCAAGAGGGAGACTGACCACAAGGGGTTCACCCGTGTGACTCTGGTGGCTGGCAGGTCCCAAGACCTGGCGGGGGAATCTGCAAGCTGCATTCCCAGGAGACCTGATGGTGCATCCCAGCTCAAAGTCCAGCAGGCCCCAGATCCAGGGGTTGATATTTCCGCTCTAGTGTGAGCGCAAGAGGAAGTCAGTGTCCCAGTTGGAAGGCCATCAGGCAGAAGAATTCTCTTACTCATGGGAGGTCAGCCTTTCTTGTTCTAGTCAGGCCTTCAGCTGACTGGACAAGGCCCACCACTTTGGGAGGGCCATCTGTTTTGTTCAGTTTACCAATTTAAATGTTAGCTGCATCCAAAAAATATCCTCGTAGACAAATCCAGAATAATGTTGAACCAAATATCTAAGACCCCACCGCCAACCAAGTTGAAACAAAATTGACCATCGACCATCACAGATTCTTTTCAACTATGAGCCCTGACCAAGTATTCTGAAATAGAGTTAGTTAGGTGGGTGGACACCTTAAAATGAGAGCTTAATTTAAAAATATTCAGCCTTTTGTATAGATTTTATACAAGGACAGAAAAAGGAAAACTAAGTTTTGCATTGCTGGATACCTGAGTGAGAAGAGGATCCCTCTTTGGAAGGGATTCCCAGATCTCTACACCAAAACCAGGATGGAAACAGCCGTGACGAGGGCCTGCTAATCACAAGTAACTGGTAAGTGAACTGAAGAGGAGCTCATCCATGAAGGGGGGAGAGAAAATGGTTATTTTATGAGTGTTTAAACACCTACAGCTTCATTAAGCTCTTTCTTCATCTACCTCCAAAATTTAATTGCCCTTCATGGATGGGAAATCTTGTTTACCTTAATGAGGTTCTCTGTGGCCTGCCCTGATTTCCAGAAACGAGATGATGGCAGTGGTCAGATGGCATATTGAGCTTGGCGGGCTTTGCTCTCCTGAGATGAGGGAACCACTTCTCTCCTTGAAGGCTGAGCTGGAGGCTGGCTGCACCCAGAGGCTTCTCAAAACCAGAGGGTGGTCTGCTTGCCAGAGGCCAGCCTTCCTGCCACCCTGGCCTGGCCCTTCCCCTGGACGCCTGTTTCCAGACAAAGCAAGGGACCTGGAAATGGTTCCATCTCATGGCCTCCTCCCGTGCCTGCCTGCTCCCAGCTCCAGCTCTGTCCGTTCACAGGGAAGTTGAGCAGAGTTTGCTGAACATTGGGATCTCCAGTCCTGAGGATGCAAGGAGACACAGGCCTACCCCCTGACCGTGCCCAGGGCAGCTTCATCATCTGTCTGCCTCTGGGGCCGGCCATTGAGAGCCCTGTACTTCACTCCTCCGGGACCCTAGGTCCCGCCTTCCATTCTGTGGGTATCCCATGGCTCTCCAGGCCTCGCCACTCTATCCCTTGCTTAAGGCTTCTCAAAGATTTGTCCACTGCTCTTAGGACAAAATCCAACCACCCTATCTGGCCCACGCAGGGCTTGCGTGAGCTGACCTCCCGTCTCTGCCCCTGCATTTTCCACCCTCCACCCCACAAGCCTCCTTCAGTTCCAGAAAAGCCAAGCTTCTCACCCTCACTTTCCTCTGCCTCTAACCAGTCCTCCTGCTCTTCCCCTTTGTTCTCTTATTCCAATAATCCTAAGTGTTCTGTCGTCTACATCTACAAGAAATCAGCTGACCACTTGGGTGGGGCCACGACCTCTGCTAGGTCGAACACAGCACAGTCGTACTAAGTAATGACTTATTGATACTAATTTATCAGTAATCTATTCCTACTAATTAACCACTCAGGGGAGGAGCAGCTGCTCTTCCAAGCAGTGGGACCTTAGCCAGATTGGGAGCCGAGGGGTTGCGAGTCATGTGCTCGGATAACCCCACAGAAACCCAGGTTGAGAGCCAAGCTCTGCAGGAGCTGGTCTCTGACAGTGAGGGACAGTGAGGAACCAGGGAGGTGCTCAGGCGGAGGCTGCCCTGGACTGTCAGGTTCAGTGATGGATGCAGAGGGACACCTGGCTGGCCCCATGCTGTAAACCTGGAGGAAGCAGAGGAGGCGGAGGGAGGAAGGCACTTCCAGGTCTCCCAAAGAGGCCCTGAGCCAGCCGAGCATCCTGCAGAGGCAGCCCAGACACAGGGGGAGGAAGAGGCTAAGAAAGGGGTGGGGTCTTACAGACCTGGAACACACAGAGCAGCTGGGAGCCCCTGCCAAGGGAGACAGGAGCAGATCCTCCCAATGGAGCAGATGCAGAGGCCCACACAACACAGAAAGGCATTTCCCAGAGGACAGAGAACAAGAGAAGGAGAAAGAGGAGGAGGAAGAGGAGAACAAATAGAAGGAGGAGAGGGGGGAGGAAGAGGAGGAAAAGGAGGAGGAGGAAGAGAAGGAGGAAGAGGAAGAAGAGGAGGAGGAAGAGAAGGAGAAAACAAACAGAAGGAGATGAGAAGGAGGGGGAGGAAGAAGAGGAGGAGAAAGAGGAAGAAGAAGAACGGGAGGAGGAGGAGAAAACAAACAGAAGAAGAGGAGGAGGCGGAGGAGGAAAAGAAGGAGGAGGAGGAAGAGGAGGAGGAAGAGGAGGAGGAGAAGGAGGAAGAGGAGGAAGAGGAAGAAGAAAACAGAAGAAGGAGATGAGGAGGAGGAGGACAGGGGGAGGGAGGGGAGGGGACAGGGGAGGGAAGAAGAGTGGCTCAGGCGCCTTCCTGATGAACCAGAGGAGGCAGGCACCTGGGTAAAATACCAGGGGAGAGGAGGAAAACCAGCCTCATGGCCGGAGAGGAGTCCTAGTTGGCCCAGGAAGCATGCCGGCCTGCTGTCCTGGTCTGATGGAACCTGGGTCCCCCAGGCTTTCTGCTGAGCTGTACTTTGATTAAAGCCAGTGAAGCCTTTGATCTTTATGAAAAATCTTCATCTCTGGTTTCTGCAGGGTTTTCTCCACTGCTGCCTCCCCTCCTTCAGAGCCTCTGAGGCAGGAGGCTGCAGGAAGCCCCCCTCAGCTCTGTGACACCCTGTGGACTCTCTGCGGCGTCTCTTGGGTGGGCTCTGGTGCCAGGTCTTTTACTTCTTTGATCTTTTCCTGGCTGCCTAATCTGCCATTTATACTCCGTCAGTGGATTTTTTCATTTCAGATGTTATGGTTTGTATGTCTGGAAATTTGACTTGTGTCTACTTTTTCAACTTTTATGCCCCTTCTTAGCTTTTTGAGTACGTGGAATAGAGTCAAAGTGGTTCTAATGTCTCTGTTAATTCAAACATTGATGTATTTTGTATATTTTAATTGATTAGTATCCTCATTAAGGGTGGTGATTTTCTACTTTTCTGAGTGTTTATTTAGTAACCTCTGATTAGGTGCCAGGTGCGTGGATTCTAGCTTGCTGGATGCTGCAGTTTGTATTCTTATAAATAGGACTGAGCTGCACCCCGTGCCGTGGAATGCATTTAAGTCACTGGAAATCTAGCTTGTTTTGAAGTATTGCTGGGCATGATGAGCACAGGCTAGTGCCCACATTACCGAGGTTCCTTCTGAGCACTGTGCCCAATGCCCCCTACACTGTGAAGCCCTCAGCCTCCTCGTTGGGCAGCACTGTCGCGGGGCCTGTAGGAGCGCTGGGCATCTTCAGTCCAGTCGTGTGCGTGGCCTCCAGGCCTGGCCTCAGAAGCATCCTCACACACCTGTACTGGCCAGTGCTTGCTGAATGCCTGACTCTGCACATCTGCTGCACATCTGGATTCTCTCTGCCCAGCTTCTCTTGTCTCTAGTATTCTACCTAGCAAGCACTCAGCTCCTGGTTGTCCCCATGCTCAGCTCTCCTCAGTGTCCCTATGCTCCTGCTCCTTGGTGTCCCCATGATCAGCACTCCTCGGTGTCCCTGAGCTTAGTGTCCCTCTGAGTTCCTGTGCTTAGCGCTCCTCCTCAGTTCAAGGAGTCCACTGGTCTCTGCCTGCTGCAGCCCACTGCCCCGGCCAGCTCGTGGGAAATCTCTTGCTTTGCCTCCCACCTCTCAAGGACCACCCTTCACCGCTGCCTGATGTCCAATACTTACAACCTTTGTCTTGCAAAATGTTTTTTGTTTTATGTTTTATTTTGTTTCTCAGGAAGGACACTAAATTCAGTCTCCGTTAAAGCAGTTTGGCCAGAAGCAGATATCTCCTGGACCAGCTCCAGACCGCCCCATTTAGCCTTTTTAACATTGAGATGTAAACAACCCTAACCTTCACTCTGTTCCCAAGGCACTCGGTGTGTTCGTCATGTCACTCCCAAAGGAACCCCATGCCCACGGTAGTGACCTCCATCCATCCTCCCTGCAGAGCCTGGACATCACTTGATCTTTGGCTGAACCTATTTGCCTATCCTGGACATGCCATGTAAACGGAATCCTACAACATGTGGTCTTTTGTGTTTGGCTTGTTTCAGCAGGAAGTGAAGGCTCAGGCAGAGCAGGCAGCTGCTGTTCAAGGTGCGCACACACGCAAGCACTCAGCAAAAACTGGGACATTTACTAGTTCCAAGCTTTTAAGGAAATCTCCCAATCATTAGATGTCCTACAAGCTAACTGAAACGAGACTCCAGTGACCACACACGGAAAAGAGAACAGCCAATGACAGCAAGCCCTGGGACTGGGAGACGATGGTTCTGAGCATTGGTCATTACAATAATTTAAAGGCTCAGTTTTCAATTTGCAAAGAAAAAAGGTGTGGGAGAGCCCAGGGTCAGCCAGAAGCAAGAGCTCAGGACACGTCAGTCTTTCTGAGCATGCCCACGGCCCATGGCCCTCTGCGTGCTCAGCCCAAGCGTGTGCTTCCAGGCGCTCAGGAACATGGCCCAGCCCTCTGCACCCTCTGTGTATCTCAGTCTCTAGATTTTTCTTTCAAGGGTTTGGCTGGCCTATTGTTTGTTCAATTGACCCCCACAGTCTCAGGCAGCTGCTTAGGTAAAGAGTTTCCTGTAAATGTTTCTGACAAAACCCATGGGCAAAAGGCTTTCTGCACTAGGCAGGTTCTAAATCAGCTTGAATAAAAGCAGCCGCCCAGTGCTCTTTCAGAGACCACCGTGCATGGTGAATAATGGTGATTTTCTGGGCAGAGGCTCTGAAGGGGTGTCAGTGCCATCCTGCCCAGGCTGTGGCTGCTAGGCTGCCATTCACACCATGAATGGGGACTTCTGGTTTTTGGGACCTCACAATGCCGCAGAGAGCAGAACTGAGTAGAGAATTTGCAACACCACAGAGCTTGCTGGTTTGACTGGAGTTCAGCTATTTTTCTTGAATGAATGTTCCTGGGATTGCTGCATGGTTTTGGTTACTTTGTAGAGTTCGAGGAAAGCAAATCTGGACACTTTTGCCAGTTTTCTCATTGATTTTATGGAGAAGAATGTTCGAATGTCCTCACTCCACCATTTCTATGTCATTTCTCTATATAGCTTTTTGAGAATCAATTCAAAGAAGAATCAGCAGTGAAAGTGTCATGATAATAAAATTTACAAAGTCAATATCTCAAATAATGAGTCAGAGCCTCTAAAACTAATATTAAAATTTGCAATGTGCCAGTTAATAGCTTTCCTACCTTTGAGAACCTGGTCCGAATGTGGTCTGTATTCTGGAATCTCTCCCCTCTGTCCAGCACTGCTACCCCAGTGCACCTCCATGTGACTTGGATAAAACAGATGATCAATACTTACTCAATGATTAGATGGATAGATGAGGGAACAAAAGCAGACTCTGCATGGGGACACCACCACCTATACCCAGAGTGTTCCTGAGCAACCATTCAACCCTGAGCAATCTCTAACCCAACATCACGGCCGCTCTCAGCACTCTGGGTGACTGGCTTCTGGCAGTGGCATCTTGGGCTCCCTGAACCCCAGCACTGTGTCTTTAAAGTTAGGATTTCAGATGGGGGTGCACGTTCACAGGGAACCGTCAGCCCTGCAGGTTACCCAAGTATTTGCTAAAGAACCACTTGCTTCAGTGTTCTACTTGCTGTTGGATATCTTGGAGAACAGCCTTAGAGATGAGGATGGATTTCTTGCTCCTCGCGAGGCAGGGTTCTTGGTTTGGCTTCGGATGTCCTGGTTGCTAAGTGGCATCCTCCTCATTTTCCTCAGAAGACTTCTGTTGAGGTGACAAGTCATAGGCTTGACACAAACCCTGTCTCCCCTCTGACCCTCATCCCAGTGACGACTTTGGCCTCCTTCCCCAAGCATTCCTCATTCTGCCAGTGAGAAAGTATGCTTTTATCCCCTTGTTAACTAGAAACCGGAAATGTGCCGGAGAGAGGGCAACAGGACTTTGAGGTGGAAATCACCACATTTTGTGGAGCTGGTTTTGCAAAGCTGTCCATGTGTGGACAGTCTACAAACACATCCCACACTGGCTGAAGTCTGCTTTATTTAACTTGCTATTGCCCTTGAGAGAATGAGCTAGAGTGTCTACGCAGGCATTAGCTCTGGCAGTTGGTTTGAGTAGTGTAATTCTAAATGTACTGCTGCAAATGCTGTCGAGGGTGAAAATGAGCCCTATATCTGAAACCATCAGAACTGGAGCCTGTGGCTAGCCATTAAATGCCATCAAATGTCCTGGATTTATTTGCAAAAGTTTGTGTGTTTGTTTATATCAAGATAGGATCTGTAGCTTTCCTCACATTCTCAAAGGGGCCCAGTATTCAAAAGGAGTTAAGAACTTCTGGTTTAAATAATTTAAAATGGTCAATTATTTATTTAGCTTTTTAAGCCTGCTTCCTGGAATTGAAATAGCTCACAACACTTCTATATCCTCCCTGGGCATCTAGATGGAGCTTCAGGAAGAAATTCATTTGCTGCTTCTCCCCCCTGTAAAAGCCATTTGGGCCTCTTACTGAAACAAGATCCTCTGCATCCTTTTTTCCTGCAGTATTTCTTCTTGGGTCCCCATTTCTCTACCAAGTAACTCCCAGTAACCAGGATAGGGGAAATCCAAATCAGCCACACTCTGAAAAAGAGGGAGGGGATTGTGCTGCTCCTGCTGGGGCAGACGGTGACACTGGAAGGTGCTCTCTGCACCACTACCTGGTCTGCATCCCTGGCTCTGCACAACCACAGCCCACAAGAAGGATGCTATGCCAGTCCTGCCCTCAGGAAGTCCTCAGCCCAGCTCCTCGGCTGTTGCTTATGTCAGAGAGGATGAGCACAGTGTAGATGATCTGGAGAGCCCGTGCTGCTTGCTGCTGCATTGCCTAGAGCAAGCTCTGGGGCGGAAGGGCAGGTAGCCAGACACCTGAATAGTCAAGGGCCAATAGTTACTCCCCCAGAAAAAGAAAGAGTATTTCTAGTACCTTTGGGGCAGGAGCAGAAAATCACAAGACAGGTGGGAGCAGGGCCTGGGAGTGTCCCCACAGGGCCATCTGCTTGTGGGTGCTGGACCCCCTCCCCACTTACTTACTCAAGAAGGTACAGTTGCATTATCTGGAGGGAGCTTTTGCCCCACACCACTCCGAGTGGATGATTCTGCTCTGTCGTCTCCAGCGTGATAAAGAGGAAGTAGACACAGTCAGGTGACAGGTGAGCATTGAGAAACAGACATGTGCTCTCACCCAAGAGAATCACACTCTGGTCAGCCCCCAATGTCATAATCAGTCACTCCTCTGTAGCACCGGAAGTCCTTGTTAAAATACAAATGAATATCTGAGAAAAGCCAATAAAGCCTTTTCTGACGTTAATGTCAGTGACAATTTTACCAGATTTGCCCTAGTTATCAAAATCAGGACTCCGCCTGGAGCTCAGTGGCGCTCTGGCTGCATCTGAAACACTGGCTGGAGCTGGAGGACTGTTTGAGCCTAGGAGTTCAGGGCCTGCCTGGGTTACTCAGGGAGACCCGGCTCTCAAAACCAGGATGGAACTGGAGCCTGGTGGAAGGGGTGGAAGGTGCTGCCCTCAGAGGCCAGGGCAGATGGACCCGAGTGGGCATCACGATGGGGAGCGACGCCAAGCACCAAAGGGACCAAAGGCCGCTGGAGGAGTGCCAAGGTCTGTGAACACACTTCCTCTGCCCCGTGATGTTCCCCAGGTCATTGCATCTAAAGACTTGTCCCAAACGTACGCCACACTGGGGTGTCCAGCCCTTAAGGGTGACCCATGGTTTAGTTGGGAAAATAAGGCTCAGGACAGATTTTCTAAATCTTGTGAGTTTATCTCATGACCAAGTAGGCAGTAGCTCAATAATCACCCATGAACTTGAACACGTAAGCAAACATATGAGAGAGAATCAAGTAATTTTTAAATTTATTTTTATTTATTTATTCTAATTAAGTTTACACGACAGCAGCATGCATTTTGATTCATTGTTCATAAATGGAACACAACTTCTCACTTCTCTGGTTGTACACAATGTATAGTCACACCATATGTACAGTCACACATGAACCTAGGGCATTGCTGTCCATCGCATTCACTATCTTTCCTGACTCCATGTCCCATCCTCTCCCCACCCTCCCCTTTGACCAAAGTTTTTCCATGCTTCCCATATCCCCTCCCACATTATGGATCAGCATCCACTTATCAGAGAGAACATTCGGCCTTTGGTTTTTTGGGATTGGCTTACTTCGCTTAGCATGATGTTCTCCAACTCCATCCATTTACCTGCAAATGCCATAACTTTATTTGCTTTTAATGCTGAGTAATATTCCACTGTGTATATAAACACAAGTTTCTTTATCCATTCATCTATTAAAGGGCATCTAGGTTGTTTCCACAGTTTAGCTATTGTGAATTGAGCTGCTATTAACATTGAAGTGGCTGCGTCACTATAGTATGCTGTTTTTAAATCCTTTAGGTATATAGACCAAGGAGTAGGATAGCTAGGTCAAATAGTGGTTCCATTCCAAGTTTTCTAAGGAATCTCCATACTGCTTGCCAGATTGGTTGTACCAATTTGCATTCTTACCAGCAACGTATGAGTGTGCCTTTTCCCCCACATCCTTGCCAACCCTTGTTTGTATTCTTGATAACTGCCATTCTGACTGGTATAAGATGAAATCTTAGAGTAGTTTTGATTTGCATTTCTCTAATGGCTAGAGATATTGAACATTTTTTCATATATTTGTTGATCGATTGTATATCTTCTTCTGGGAAGTGCCTGTTCAGCTCCTTAGCCCATTTATTGATTGGGTTGTTTGCTTTTGGGGTGTTAAGTTTTTTAACTGGAGATCAGTGCTCTATCTGATGTGTGTGTGGCAAAACTTTGCTCCCAAAATGTAGGCTCTCTCTTCACCTCATTGATTGTTTCTTTTGCTGAGAAGAAGCTTTTTAGTTTGAATCCATCCCATTTATTGAGAACCAAATAATTTAAAAAGTTAACTGGTAGACACACTAGATGGAAAGCGCGGATTCTTCTCTGGCTGTGGCTGCCTCGCCTTCCCCGGGACCCAGGGTCTCCCGAGTGCGCAGCCAGACAGGCTTCCAACCTCACCTTTTCTCATGCCTTTCATCTGCTCTACACCTTTATAAATCCCCCTGGCATATCCTGGGAAGCATTCCCTGGCTAATGAGCTCTGCTATGAGCAGCTAACACGTTTTTATTTTTATTCAACCAGTCAGCAAACAGTAAAAGACAACAGGCATGAACATTTCAGGGTAAGTAGATATGAACTTGCCCCGTGCTTGTCTGTTCTCCACATGGTGAGGTTGTTCCAGCTCAGTTGAAACCCTGATGCAGCACAGACCGGGTAACTGCTGGCCAGGAGAGTTACTAGTGTGATCTATCGCCAGCGAGTGGGAGCCGCCATCTGTCCCATGCTGTCCCTGATCCCCTGATGCTGCCTCCCTATGGGAGGGCTTCAGTTAACAGGCAGATCAAGGTGGATTCTGTGAAGTCCCTTCCTTCATAACCATCATCTCTACCTGGGAGTTTTAGACTAGAGCAATGTAGGATTTAATATCTTTTTGGGATTTGTATCGCTCTCCACCAGATCTTCAGGAAAGTGGTTTTGCTCTGTGACTCTGCAGAGGACTTCTAATGAGGCTTTGGTGGCCAGCAGCTTGAGGTGGTGATAGCTGTACAGACATGGAAGGTCAGATCTGTCCCTTCTTTCATAACCTCCTCAGCTCTAAAGTGGGGGGCGGGGTCAATCTGGGTCGATTGGGAGTAAGCTACCAGAGCCAGCAGGCTGTGGGGACCCTAAGCCTCTGGGAACCGCTGGGGAGAAAAAGTGACAAGGCCTGGCTTCATGGAGCGCTGACTCGCCTCAGGGCTGGTGTCACAGATGCATTGAGTCTTGCAGGATAACAGCATGCATCTCTTCCTTCAGTGACGATGGCCACTGTACTGACAGCAGTCACAGACACAGGTGTTTTCAGTAGCCTGCAGACCACACTGGTTAACTTGTGGAGGAGATGTGTTTGGGAAGCGGAAGTGGACATAAGTCAAACCCACCCTTTCACATGTCCCTCCAGTCCCAGCGCAGAGAAGGTGGTGTCAAAAGATCTCAAGCCCAGTTATTAAGGAACATCAAAGAAGCCCCATGGCCTTGGGCCAGCAAACTAGCCTCTATGTCCCTTGTTTTGCTCACCTGGACACTGGCTTAGTAGAAGCATTTCTCCCTGAGACTAATTGTAAAACTACAATTGGAATATGATTAGAAGCTTTATATTTATATACTAGTAAAAAAGGAGACAGCTCAGCTAATCAGCCATGACATAATGCTATCTGATCAACAGGAATTTTGATGTCATAGATTTTAAAGAGCTCTTTTAAACTTAGTGGTATTTATCACACATCACTGCTATGCATTAATAAAAAAGGAAAAGTAAGTGAAATTAATAGGTGGGAGTATTCGTAAAATTGTGTCACGTCGCAGGTTCAACTTTTCTTTCATGAAGTTCCTGTTTCTCTACAACTGGGAGCATTGGTAGTACCATGTGTCATGAGTCAGTGCTGGTCCCAGGGTGCAGGACCCTCCTGGCTCCCTGTGCAATGACACCTAGGATGTGACTGCCCCAGCCAGCAGCAGTCGTAAGTCATGTGAATTTCAGCATTGCTAAAACTGAAGAAAAAAGAAAAAAGAAAGAAAGAAAAGAAAAAAGCATGCTTTTTAGAATTAGTGGAAAGGATATCTACTTCAAAGGCATGTCCTAGGGTTAAATATAATAAAGAGGCAGAAGCCAACAGCATCAAGCACTCAGCAAACGTTAGCCAGGACCTACAGCTAGCCTGCAGACTGACCCATGACCCCACTTACCATGGGGCTTTCCCTCTCACTTGCCCCCACAGAGAAACCCACAGGAGCATTTAAGTAGCTGCCTCCAATACAAACAGGTAGAAGACGATATCACTCTCCTAAGCTGCTTCTATCCTTCTCTGCCCCCCTAGGGCATCAAATCCCTGCTTTCTATATATATAGCTAAAAATTAAATTAAGAGATTAAGGTAATTAATGCAAATAGTGATGGGTAAATATATTTTTTCTCAGAAATAAAATATTTGTATTTTAATGGTAGCCATTGGCAAAGACAAGGCCTCAATTCCAAGCTATAGTGTTGTAGTGTCAGAGGCAAACCAGGGGGAAAGGTATCTTGGATCCCAACCAGTAAGAGGACCACACAGCCTCCTCCACTCCCCATCATGCCCCTGTAAGGCTGGGTCATATGACTTGGCAACAAAATTAGAGCAGGTGTGACATGTCCCTGTCCATGTTCAAAAGTAACTGCATGGAGCTGACCCTCACTCTTTTTCCTCTTTTGAGAACAGCATGTTCTAGAGCATGGCTGCTCTTCAGTCTGGATAAGAAGACCTGCACTGAGCTGCAAAAATTGATCTGCAGCTGATGTGTGACATCACCAGGACATAGCCCCCAGGATTTGGGGAGTTTGTTATCACTGCAGAACTAACAGTACAAAAATACTTTTGCATACAAGCTCCTAAAATTAAACTCCATACTGTTAGATCAAAAGGTTTTAAGTAGGACAGTTTAAGAAATCCAATCTCTGTTATTGCCCCATAAGTGATGGCGAGGCTGAGCGCACATAGCTTATGCGTGGTGGACTGCTCTATCCAGCCCCAACGGAGGGACGGGGGCTGCGTGGCTGGAAGCCAGAGGAGAGGTCTGAGCTATTTAGATAGGAATCAGAATCCTAAGAGAACAGGCAAAGGAAATGTTTGAAACTCGTTTCACTTGCAGACTTTTGCCTGTAGAAGGTTCTTGGGTGTGGACTCAGGATCCGTGCCTGTGAGAGAGAGCAGGAAAAAATAGAAAACAGAGGGAGAACTTGAGCTGAGTTATGTTGGCTCCAGTAGTCGGCCCTCATCCACGGGGAGCACCAGATCACAGAAGACCCTTCAGAGGTGCCACCCACGATAGAGAAAGGAGGACCAGCCATAACCGCGCCAACCTCATCTACATGCTGCACATCGGGAAGAATGTGCCTGACGTGTGCCTGGCCTGGCCACACGGAGCCTTTGGAACATGTGGGATCACCTAGAGGCGAGAAGTGAGGCTGAGCACACGTGTGTGCACACAGCAGACTTAGCATTGCATGGGTCTGCATTGGTAGTCTCTGCGTAACCTCAAAACTAATTATAAATATGCTACACTTTTTTATGCCACCTGCAACTAATAATAGTGTAACTGTGACTCTCAAGCAACCACTATGCACTAAAATAGCAAAGGGCAGCATGTCCGTAGCCTATATGTTCTTGGGGTGGGATTGGTTGTTTTGATATCTAGCAAAGTCCTTTTCAGAAAGGAACCAGCTGCACCTTCTCCATCAGAGGAGTGAACCTATTTGTACCTTCCAGGTCAGACTAAGTGCAGGGTGGGGCAGGGAGCTGGAAACAAGTGGAAGTGGGATAAATTCTCAGCCTTAAGACTTCGCTCCCCCAGAGACCTAGAATGTAAGTTTACGTGGGAAGAGGTGTCTTCCTGTGCTTGACATTACCCTTGGACCTCTTACAGCTGTCCGAAGCTGAGGGCCAGGGCAGATGAGGACTCTGGAGTGCCTTCAGATGAGCCAGATGCATCTGCAGAGCTTCCTCCCTGGTGCCCATGCCCCACCAACTTCTGCGAAATGGGCCACTCAGCTGATGGAGTTCAAAGCAAACACAAGCAGACACAGATAAAAGACCCCACAGTTGTGTGGTGCTTCTCATGCCCAAGGTCATGCACAACCAAGAGTGCAGCCTCTGAACAGCAGGGACAGCTCTGTGCTTGTCTCCTCCCAGGTAACCCCCATGGCTAGGAAGGAAATTCCACTGCTTAGGAGCCCCCATCCCGCCCCAGGCTTTTCATTATCCCTTTTTATTCCTCCTGGCTGCATGGGGAAAGAGAAAGAAAAGCGTTTCTCTCAAGAAGCCTCAATCAAGGCAGTGACCCTACACGTGACTGTGATTTATAAGGCTAGAGCTAATTAGGGCTCTGTCACCTGTTGAGTGGGACTCTGGGTTTTTCCCTCAAGCCCTTATCCAAGATGCACTCGGAGGTCTGAAATATGAATGACATGAGAACAAACAAATCTTTCTGTTTCTGCATCTAGGAAAAGTATAAGAGGAAACTTCATTGATTTACATAAATTGGGAAATATGGTCTAAATTTCAGTCATGAAATTTCAGTGCCTCTCGCTCTATTTCAACATTACATGGAGACCCTCTAACAAAATTTTACCAATGAAAAAATTTAATAAGCTTGGTGAGAATGTTTTATAATTTGTATATCAATAAACATTTATGTAAATAGACTTCCTATAGTGATGGAGAATATTCTGCCTATCCTAAGCATATGTACATTGCTTTATTTAGAGTGTTGATTTATTTGTGGGATACTTTGTTTTTCGTGAAAAGTCTGAAACAATTTTTGATCTAGTCTCTGTCATGGTGACTTGGTGATTTGTTATGTAAAAAGAGGTAATTAATACATATGTATCTTTTAGAAAGACTCCATGAGAGCCAAAACCAAAGGAAACATGCAGTAGAAATAAAATTAACTTCACTGCCAATAAAGAAAAGAGGAACTACATTGGTATTAAGATAAAGATATTTTATAATTTGTCAGGAAAAGCAGAGTAAATGATGTAAGCAGCTCTGGAGAGGGCTTAAGGGAATGGAACTGCTAGTTTGAGTGGTAAACCTGTACCATCTTTCTATAAAGCAATTTTGCCAAATGTGTTCAAAGGCTTAAAAATATCCTTTCTCTTTAACACAGCAATTCCACTTGTGAGAATTTCATCTAAAGAAATAATTGTGTTTGCATGAAGAAATGTACCACAGTGCTCTTCCATAATTGCTTTTAATTGTATTATTTAAAACAATCTAAAATTAAAACTACCCAAATATTTAATAATATGTTTTTTATTAAATAAGCTAGAATTAAAGGTTAAATTAAAGGTTAAATCCTGTGTATATTAAAAAATGTTTAAGGCTAAAAAAGTGTCAAATGATGTAGAAAGTATGATTTAAGTCATACTTTTAAGTCACAAAGTACATCATTAAACAAAATGTGTGGCAAGTCTCTATGTAAATCGTATGGACATGTCTGCATATATGTAGCCTCTATGGAAGAAGACAAAATAATTTACATTAGGGTGGTTACGATTGTTGTTTCAGTTGCTAGATTTGTAATATTCTAGATAAATGTTATTTTTACATTGGTTCTTTTTTGCATTTCCCATATTTACAAATGATTACAGATCATTCTTGTAACTCAGAAAATGATGTATTATTTTTTAATGTTATAGCTCATTTCTTCAAGACACTTGGCAGTAATGGTAGGGTTTGTCCATTTACAAAAGTTTCTTACAAACAAGACCCAGACAAATACATTAAATCAAGTGAATGATGATGAAGTATCATCTCTGGTAAGTGATGGAGTTAACCTCTCATCTTCCTCTTGATGGTTAATTGATGGCTGCTTGTGCAGTGCCTGGGCATTGTGGCTGCTGGAAGCAAAGGGAATCTTACCAGTGTTGGCTGCAGATAAGAAATGCTCAACTATTGGGTATGAAGAGTAGAGCATAGTCAGAAGGCATCCTATTTCAAAATATGGAACACACAACACTTCTAAGAGAAGAAAAATCTACAAAATATGGGAGCAATTTACTGCTCCCTGAGAGTCTCCCAGAAAATACCATTTATGGTCCACTGGAGATCAATGTGGTCTCTGGTTGAAACTAGCAAGCTGACATACTAATCAACATGTGCCTGTCTTGTGCTTTCATCGAATCATACGTTATTAAATAACAGTGCCATTTATCCTATTTATTCTTCAGTGAGGAACTTTTGTCTCAATACATCAGCAGAGCATGGACGTAATTAATTAAGGAGCCCTCATCACACCAGTGCCTCCTTGGTAACTGCTGGTTTTCTCAGTCTGTCTACACATATGGAATGAGCACATCATTATGAGAAGCTGAGTTGGAGCTGGATGACAAAGATGAAAATGGTTTATTGCTGCTAAATGACAGATTGCAGAAAGCACTGTATTGGGTTCTGCATAAAAATAACTGCTCTGCACAAGCTCTATATAAAATGGAATGACTCAAATGTCCCCATGTTGAGGAATAACATCTTGTCTAAGAAGTAGCACCATCATAGGCTCATCTGCAAAATACACCCGTATGTGAGAGAGAAAAATGAAAGAGAGGCCCGGAGGGACAGTCGAGGATTCCCAAGGCCGTCACCAGAACCAGGGCCCAGTCCCAGCAGCTCTGACCTGCAGTGGCCCTGCAGTCCTGTGTGGTTGGTTCCACAAGCACTGCACTGCTGTCCCACACGCTTTTCTAAGATCAATCCCAAATGCGGTGTGGCCCAGACATGGAGGAGACGCTTCTCGAAGCTGTAACTCATGCTGGGGGAGCACATGTTGCACTCTGCTTGGATTTAGGGATCTGGTGTCTGGCACACGTGCTCAGTCCCCATCAATAGGTATGGATGACATTGGGATGCCAACCTTTCCTCTTTGAGTGACAACATATTCTTTTTAAGAATAGGCAGACCTCTGGGGCATAGGATAAAAGGGCAGATCTAAAGAAAAAGCAGGAAATGGTGTAGGGGGCCACTTATCATCCCAATTGTCATGGACATGGACAGCCATCACATCACCTGATATCAAGTTCCAGTTCCCTGGTGAGGTGAGCAGAGTAAATATGCAGGAAGGGTGATTTGGTGGTCTCTCTCCAGGCCTGGGCTGCAAGCACCCTTCTGGTAATACCATCATGAGTAAGAGCACATCTAGAGTCAAATGCGGCCATGCAGCTTCATAGCTTAGCAACCCTCAACCAATTGCTCTGTCCCAAAGCTGGTGCATCTAAGCCCTACCTGCAGTACCAAGCACATACTGAACAAGACACAGGGTGATACAGCACACCTAGTCATTATTACTAACACTATTTCCTTAACCTTCTGGAAACACCCCTGAGCTATCTTCTGCATATTCTAGAGGACGTTCAAATCAGTGCTGACCTGCTATTGGGCTACTGACAGTGAAAAGTCAGATCTAGAATTAGAATCTAGAAATCTAGAATTAGAATTAGAATCTAATTCTAGATTCTAATTCGAATCTAGAATCTAATTAATCTAGAATCTAATTCTAGAATCTAGAATTAGAATCTAGAAATCTACAGCTGCTACACCATGAGTGCTTAGACCATGAGATTCTGCCACAGCAAGTTTAGCCAGTGAGCCCTGAGATTGGTAGAAGTATTTCCTTGATATTTGATATGCCCTGTTTGTCTCTTGGCTTAAAGGGTGTAGTCCAAGGCCACAAAATCTATGTCTACCTGTCTGTTCTCTGACTCCACTTAGAATCTCAGGGTTAGAGTTGTCAGGAGCTAAATGAAGAAGAAAAGTAAGCCATTTTAGCAAGACCGCCTGCCTCAACCATGCAGACTGTGGGGGGACATCTAGTCTCATCACCTTTCAGCAAAAGAAGGATCCAGGTAAGGGTTTGACAGAACTAGGTGTCCTTTCTGAAGTTGGTGACTAGGAATTACTGCAGGCTGTATTTAAGAAGCTCAAAAGGCCGCAGATGCTTGGTTAGGAAAGCAATGGGTCTTGGTATTTCCCGCATTGCATACAGCTGGCCTTATTATGCATTTGCCTACCAGGATCTGTCATTCCCGTAGTCTCCTCTGCATCCAAGGCAGGGAGTGGACAGTGGACCTCCAGATGCATGTGACAGAGGGCATGGACTTTCTGGCTTTGGCCTCTCTAACATCATCCTGAGGTCCAGCATGGTGACCATGCATCTGGGGCAGAAGACAAAGAGCTCAGGCCCTGGACCAGACAGCCGGGATTCAGATATGGCTCTGTCAGGTGGCAACTTCTCTCATCCTCAGTTTCCCCCCTACAAATTGGACATAACAAGGGCCACCATTCTGCAAAGTGATGATAAGGAATTAATATACATTATAAGGAGCTAAAACAATTTTGAGCAATAACAACTATATTATAAACTTAATAAATGTCAGCTCTTATTTTCAGACCATGGAATTGGGAGTGGTTTGAACAATTAAATACTCCCGGCATCATTTACCAGGAGGCCCTGGTCTAGTGAGCCATCAACACACCTCTTTCCTCTTTCCAAACAAGCCAACCTCCAGGTCACATCTCCGCCAGCTGGAGTGGAAACGTGGCTCTGCAGGAGCAGCAGCTCTGGAGGGGAAACTTTCAGAACGACAGTGATGCTGCATCTCCTGTTGTTTGGACAATGTTTCTTTGGTGCTTCCTGGGCTTGGGTCCATGGTCCAGCACAGACGATGCAAAGAAATGGAAAGTGCGAGGTCTTCACTGTTTTGAAATGGTTGCTATGGCCCACCTTGAATCCTTTTCTCAAAATAACAGTGAAAGTAAAGTAAACCTTGCTAGAAAGAAATTTATAAAAATGTAAGCAGTGATCATTTTGAGGACATTGAAAGTTGATTTTACTTCCTCTTTTGCACTCGTGTGCACTTCCTAAATCTCTGTAAGATTGTGTTGCTCTGAAGAAAGCTTATCTGCACGTTTTTCTTACTTTTATAAGAATCCAATTTGCAACTTCCTGAAAATGAAAGTGCAGATTCAGAAGTGCCTGGTCAGTAATCTAAGAATTGTGCTATGTGGAGCTTTAAGGCAGGGGAGGTAAGACATAAGCAAAGTCATAAAAGCGGGCTGAAGGTGACAAATGACTGAGGAGACTGTGTTCCCAGAGTGAGCCTGCAGATGGCTGCACAGTGGCTGTTCCTTTCTAAATCGGCAAGGAGGAATTGATTCCCCTCTTCCACCACGGGGAGTGGTGAGGTCGTCTGGACCCACAGTGCACCTGCCTCAGTGCCTGCAGCACCTGGCAGTGCTGAGTCTTGGTGAAGGAGCTCAGAACCCTGGAGAAAGCCTGGTGCCCTGCCACCACTGTAGCTAACCAGACCTTACCTCTGGATTCCAAGGGCCACTCCCTGTCCTGTTAGGTCAAGAAAGACGTGCCTGCAGCATCCTCTGCTTTCTTGGAATTGGACTGGTCCAGCATCCCAGGTCTGAGCTGTGGCTTTGCCAGGAGCACAGGGATTTCTCTGGTGAGCGGCACCTGCTGTGTGCATCTCTCAAAAAGGTTCCTAGTGCGAGCAAGTCAGGAGAAGTGGTCTTGTTGAGTGTTTGAGTTTTGAGGGAACCTAAAATGAGGACATCAGCTCACTTGCATAAGTTTTAAAGATTTGTCATTCCCGTGCGGCCAGATGATACAGGTGTGGGGCCGTGCTGCGCTTTAAGCTGCCTCAGGGACGTGATGGCTTCAAGAACAGTTCTACCCAGGTGGACTTCCTAGGAGAGGGCACTGGCTTCCAGTGGACGGGGGGTGAGCTCTGACAAATGTGCACACCCAGTCGTCACCACTTCCAAGACAGGGAATGGCTTTATCCTTACCCGCAAGTCCTTGTGCCCCTTCACAGTCAGCGTTCATAGCCCTGAGGAGGCAGGACCCAGGTGCTTCCTGCCACTGTAAACTCGACTGGCCTCAAGGAGCTGAACCACATGCTATGTGCTGTTGTTATGGCTTGGACATGAGGTGTCCCCCAAAGGCTCCTGTTGATGCAGGAGGTGACATGAGGTGATTATGAGCGCTGTCACCTCTCAGTGGATTCATCCATTTGCTGGGTTAATGACTTGGATGAACTAGTGGGTGGTCAGTGTGGGTGGGGTGTGGCTGGAGGATGCTAGGGCACTGGGGTGTGCCTGGTGGCTTGCGTTTTGTCCTTGGCTCCTTGTGTGCTCTCCGTTTCCTGATTGCCATGTCCAAAGCTTCTTTCCTCCACCTGGCCCTCCTGCCATGATGTTTTGCCACATCTCAGGCCCAGAGCCGTGGGGTTGGCTGGTCATGGAAACTTTCATGGACTGAACCTCTGAACCCATGAGCCAAATTAACTTTTCTTCCTCCACTTGCTTTTGCCAGGTATTTTGGTCACAGTCACAAAAAAGCTGACTAACAGAACTGTCTTGAAGGGAGATGCTTTCAACCTGTGCAGGTATCAGTTTCATGTTTTATTTTTGTCTATTAATTTCACATCAATCCTTCATTCTTGCAGTAACAATCCTAGCTGTGGTGTTTGCCTAATACGTTGATTTTTATTTCCAACATTCCTTCCATAATGGTTCATTCAAATCTAGGATGAGGACCACCTGCCTTTCTCCCACTATCTGAAATCACAGACTGTCCTGGGGCTCACGATACGGTACTGGCGTTATTTATTCTCTTCTTCAAATCATCCCAACTCGGTCCCTGTGGTGCGTGATGTTCTCTAGTATGCTCTTTAGGAAAGGCTCGTGAGTGCCAGTCCCTTAATTTGTGTATGTTAGACACTGTTTTCTGATGGTCTTGACACCTTTTTAAAACACTGCTTCATTTTTATCTTCCTTTGTATGCTCCTTTTTGAAAAAACTCAAATGGCAACCTTGTTCTTTTATTGTTGTAAATTATTTGATCTTTTGCTTGAGGCCTTTAGAATTTTGTCTTCATCTTCAGTTTTATATGAAGCTTCTCAGGGTTGATCACACTGGCTTAACAGGCTCAGATACCTGATAATTCCTTTCAAAGTACAGGACTTTCAAGTAACTTTGGTTTTTCTGGAAAGTTTTCTTGACTTAAATTTTAAAAGTCCTATGTGAATATTTTGTTTACTTTCAAGGGAACCCCCAAAATATAAACATAATTTCTGATCTGTCTTCCATTTTTGCTACTTTCCCCCCCTTAGATTCTTTAATTTTAACCTCATTTTCAAGTTATTTATCATTTTATTTTCTTGCCTTTCTTCAGTGATTCTCATTAATTTTTTTTTTTTTAGTTTCAATACTGTAACTTATTATTAAAGTCTGGAGTGATTAAGCTGTTCTCTCTTACTTCTTACCTGAATCCCATGGACTCTCTTTTTGTTTCTTCCTGGGCTGTTCATGCTTCTTGTTCATTCCTAGTTTTGGGGTTTTTTTTGAGTTTTTAAAATTTATTTTTAATTGGAAAATAATAATCATACATACTTATGGGTACAGTGTTTTGGGACAGGCATACATTATGGAATAGTTACAAGTAGCCAATTAACGTATCCATCACCTCACATACTTATCACTTTTCTTATAATGCAAACATTTAAAATCTTCTTTTAGCAATTTTGAAATATACATTACATGATTATTAACTCCAGGCCACCCTGTGGTACAATAGACCCTTGAACTCATTCTTCATCTTTAACTGAGATTTTAGATCTCTTGTCCACCCTGGCTCCTGGTAACCACTGTTCTGTTCACAGTTTCTATGAAGTCAATTTTTTCAAATTCTGCCAGCACCTTTCTATGCCTGGCTTCTTTTACTTAGTGTAATGTCATCCAGATTCATCCCAGGACTTTCTTCTCTCTGAAGACTGAATAATCCTCCGTGGACGTGTCCCAAGGTTCCTTTCTCCATCCATCCACGGGTAGGCACCTAGGTTGCCTCCGTGTCTCCACTACGGTGAGTTGCGACATGGGATGCAGGGGTCTCTGACACATGGGTTGCCTTCCTTTTGGTTCTGCACCCAAGGAGGACTGCTGGGCCAGGGGGTGGTTCTAGTGTTAGTTTATGGAGGAGCCTCCACGCTGTTTCCCGTAATGCCATTCTGATTTACGTTCCCACCAACACATCCTGGCCAGCACTTGCTCTTTGTCTTTTTGAGGACATCCTTTCCAACAGATGTGAGGTGACAACTCACTGTGGCTTACAAGATTCCCAGTTGAGCAATGCCCATTTCTTTTAATTAAGTCCTGACATTTTAGTGTCTGTTCGTTAGTGTGAGTACTTATGAGTGTGTGGGGGTGTATTTCTTTTGTCTTTTTCTTTTGCCTTGTAGGACCTGAAATCTCCACCTTTGTGCTTTTCCCCTTCACCGCCAAAGTGCCCCATGTTGGCTTTCCTTCCTTTTCTTTTCTTCCTCCAAAGTTGTGCATTGTGCCCACAGCCCTTCGATTTGCACAGACTTGTGAGTCCCTTCTGGGTAGTTTAGACATGCGGTAGTATTTTCAGAGTTAGGGAAGATTAAGTTTTCTGAAAATGCTTTTGGATCAGCTGTACGCCCAGGCCACCTCCCAGCTTTCTTCGTCCCCACCCTCTTCACTGGTCTTTGCTCCTCACAAAGTCTTAAGCAGAGCCTGGGTGGGGGGATGGAGAGGTCAGTACTGGACTCAGCATCTTTTCTTCCTTCTTCTATTACTATTATGGTTTGGACCTGAATGTCCCCCACAACCTCCAGTGGTGAATTCTTGGTCCCCAATGCAGCTGTGTTCAGGGGTGGGCATATGGAAGGTGACCAGAGCATGAGGGCTCTGCCCTCAGCAGTGGGTCAGCCCATCAATGGCTTCATAACTTATGGGATACTGGGAGGTGTTGGAAACACTGGGAAGTGGGGGGGGGGCAGTGTTAGGAGGCAAGTCATTGTTGGTGTCTTCAAAAGCTATATTTTGTCCCAGGCTCTGTTGTGTTCAGATGTGAGGTGTCCCCCAAAAGCTCAGTCTGAGACAATGCACCAAGGTTTAGAAGAGAATGATTGGATTATGAGAGCCTTAACCCAACCCACGAATTGGTTCCCTGATGGGATTAACTGTGTGGCCACTGTAAGCGGGCAGGGTGTGACTAGAGGAGGTAGGTCCCTGGAGGAATGCCTGGGATATAGATTTTGTCCTTGTAGAGTGGGCTTTCTCTCTGCTTCCTGGTGCCATGTTCCCAGCTGCTTTCCTCCACCACACTCTTCTGCCATACTGTCCTGCCTCACCTCAAGCCTGAGGAATGGAGTCAACCATCTGTGGGCTGAGACCTCTGAAACTGTGATCCCCCAATGAACTCTTCCTCCTTAAAGTTGTTCTTCTTAGGTCTTTTGGTCACAGCAATGAGAAAGCTGATAAAACAGGCTCCTTCCTCTCTGTTTCTACCATACACTCCCTGCTGCAGTGTTCTGCCTCAGCAGGCCCGGAAACAATGGATCCAAGTGACCATGGGCTCATACCCCTGAATCCAGGAGCCAAAATAAATACTTCATCAAGTTGATTGACCTCTGGGTCTTTCGTCACAGTGATGGAAAACTGACTAGCACATTTACTATTTTGAAGTTTGCTCTTGGTCTACTTCATCAAGTTGATTGACCTCTGGGTCTTTCGTCACAGTGATGGAAAACTGACTAGCACATTTACTATTTTGAAGTTTGCTCTTGGTCTATCTTCAAATCATTCTTGTTCTATTTTAATTCCACGGGATTCTGGTGTAGATGTTGTATGGTTGGACTCAAGTAAAGATCATTGAGAAGTGTCTACACCCTAGAGAATGGTGCACTTGGGCGGATGTCTCCTGTGCTTGGATCTGTGCATTTCACTGCCACCAGGTCCCTCCACCTGCACCACACTGCTCGTGTTGAACGGTCGTGCCAATCATAATAGACTTGCTAATTTTCTGTGTCCTCGTTCTATCAATTATTAAGTAACAAATCTTAGACTTTCTGCCTACAACTGCAGATTTTTCTGTCTGTTTCCAGGTCTCTCAGTCTCTGCTCAGTGTACTTCAAAGATCTGTCATGAGCATACAGAGTTAGGAGCACATGTCTGTGAGTGAATGTCCCCTAGGCCATTATGGAAGGCCCTTCTTTCCCACATTAGCATCCCTCATCCTGATGTCTGCTTGGTGAGATAATTAATTATGACCACTCCAGCTTTGCTATGTGCTATGATTAGTGCTTATACAATATTTTTTTCAGTCTTTTTTTAAACACCTTTATATTTAATGCATGTCTTGTAGAGGATATATATAATTGGTATTGATTTTTATTAATCTAATGCTCCTGCTCTCTGCCTTTGAATTGTAGCACTTAGAACACCTTATATGCCATGCAAGTGATGCTGGATTTAAATCTACCATCTATCTGTCAGTGCCCATATACCCTTTCCTCCTAATCTTGGATTAAGCATATTTATAAATCTATTTTATTGCCACTACAGACTTATTAGGAAAAGTGATATCTGTTCTATAGTTTACAATATGTCTCTTATTGTCAGCTTAAGCAGAAAGGTACCATTCGAATTTAATGGAAATAACTTATGGGTGGCTGTAGGCCTCAGTGTCCTCCCTCTCACCTTTGATATTATCTTTTTCATGCAAATTACTGCTACATAAATTATAAAATACTATTTTTATTTAAACACTAAATTATTGTTTATAGAATATTTAAAGTAAGAGAAATGTTTTAAGTTTTTTTTTGCATTTACTCCCTAGCATGCTCACCATCTCTCATGCTGTTTCTTTATGCAGACCTCCTTCCTGTCTGCGGTCAGTTTCCTTCCCTCTGAAGGACTTCCTCTGACACTTTCCATTGCAGGTGAAGGACACCTACTCTTCATACCAGCTCAATATCATGCTTTCGGTGTTTAAATTAGTACCAACAGTGCTCATCCAATCTGAAACTAATCTGCTCTAATCTGTAGTCCTTCCACTTTAAAAAACACCTGGTTAGAACTCATCGAGATGGAGTTGGGGAATATCATGCTAAGTGAAGTAAGCCAATCCCCAAATACCAAAGGCTGGATGTTCTCTCTGATTAGTGGATGCTGATCCATAATGGGGTGGGGGTGGGAGCACAAGAGAAATGGAGGAACTTTGGATAGGGCAAAGGGGAGGCAGAGAAAGGGAGGGGTCTTGGGGGTAGGAAAGATGGTGGAATAAGATGGACATCACTACCCTAGGTACATGTATGAAGACATGAATGGTGTGACTCTAGCTTGTGTACAACTAGAGAGATGGAAAATTATGCTCCATATGTGTACTGTGAATTGAAATGCATTCTGCTGTGTTAAAATAAAAAACAAAAATTTTTTTAAAAAAGAACTCATCAAAACTCTTTGAGAGTCTCCTTTCCTAAAATTGTGCACTGGATTCTATGGTACAACCGCGGGTCTTACTCCTCTCCTTTGGGGCTGAGGAATGAATTAATCCAGGTTTGGAAATGTGGGTTGCTCAGCAGGATGCCTCAGTGGAAAGTGCTCGCACATGAAGAGTCTCCTCAATTAAGGCCACGCCTTTCCCTGGAGGCAGCCCACGTCCAATGACACCTGCTTGCCTATTAGTTCAAGACAAGTCTGAAGAGCAATCTATCCCCAGAGCCCCTGTGGAATCTGTGAGGTCGTTGGTGCCTGAATCACCTTCTGCTCATACTGTTCCCATAGCGATCCCTCCCTCATGGACGTTCATCTCAAGAGTAGAATCCCCCAAATTCCCTGCCTCAGAATCCCCATCTCATGGCCTGTTTCATGGGTTAGGTTACCCATGAATGTCAGGAGTCATCTGAGGAGACACACTCTGAAATGAAATTTGGGCACGGGATGGTCTACCCGCGGGCTGATAATCACGCCTTGTCGTTGGGGATGGGAAGAGCACAGGAGCCCTGGTCTGCAGCAGCGGCACAATCGCTCAGCCTTTCCCCAAAGGCGGAATGGGATGAGATGCCAGAGGAAGGAGCACCCAGGCTGGGGTATCAGGCTTCCTCTGCTGTTGGAGACGTAAGAGGGAAATGGTCACTGCAAAGATTGTGGCCTTGGATGACATGCATGGGAGAAAAACAATGAAAGGCCAAAGGTTATCAGTCATAAATAAAAGGCCCAATGTGAAAACTAAAAGACTTCTTGTCAGTATTTAAGAAGATCCATGTGTTCTGCAGCCAAAGGGAAAAAATGGAGAAAAACCCCTGTTCATCAGGCTCAGAATTTAATTATAAGACAAATAGAGCTCCAGAAAAGGCTGAATTCTCAACCCAGCAGGAATGCTAGGCCAAGGTCAAAGCCATGACTAAGACTGTCACCTGGACTAGGGAAATCTGGAAATGGACACAGTGGAAAATCTTGACTCCTAAACATCCTGGGACCGAAAAAAGGAAAATCTTCACAGTTTCTTCATTTTCTTAAGATGACGTTGAGGATTCTGTCTTACAAAATAGATTCTCTTTGTCCCCACCGCCACTACCCTGGGTTTACACATACTTACCTTCCTGGCCACTGGACCAATAACTAGAGATAAAGCAGAACAAAGCATTGCTGGAAAAGTTTGGGTCTGCCAAGAGAGAAAAGAGACTATACCCTGAAGAGCTGTAGGGATTAACTGGCAGGTTCTAGAAAGTGCCAGGAGAGTTTTATAGAACAGGATCTTGAGAGGCTTGAGTCAGTGCCTCCAGAATATGGAGCTAGACCATGGAAATCTGTGCATATGGGAGCATTGGACCATGACAGAAGACTGAGCATCCTGCAGCAACTCCAAGAGTGGGAGCTAGTGGATGATGAAGCCGCCCCTAGAAGTTCAGAAGGCAAATGCTGAGTTAGGTGCCCATGCTGGAAGCTGGTGGAAGAAGGTGATAGACTCCGGAAACTGGTGCTATAGATGGTGTATATTGTCACAAAGGGCCATGGAGACAGTACATAATGAGCAGAGCACACTCTCTGACAGCAGTTGTCATCCTTTGTGGCCACAGCTGAGGTAGAAGATGCTTTTACAGAACTGGACTCTTTTATTGATGGGGACACTAGACTCTACGTAATGGAAGCAAGATGACAAGCACCAGGACCAACATGGGGACAATTATGAATGAGTGAACAGCAATCTCAGAGTGGCGGTCAGCGTTTCTGATGCTTGAAGGACTGGGGTGTGTTAACAGAATATAGCATCCCCAGGGCCAAGACTGAGGGACGTCCGACTAGAGTTTATCAATATGTTAACCAAGGATAAGTGTCCAGAGGTATGAGGAAAGCCACTCTAATAAAAACCATGGTCCAGGGTCCCATCGCCAGACCTGACTGCTTTCCAGACCCAGAACCCATGGTCTAGAGGAGAGGCCTGGTGCCCAGGGGAAAGGCGCTTGCAACCCCATAACAAATGGATGCAGTACAGGTTCACCCAGCACCCTCCCAGAGGGCTAGTGCCATTTCTATAGGTAATACACCCTGGGGAAGAGGGAAGACTTGCTCATGCTAAGGACCATCGGGCAAGCCGGGCACGGTGGTGCACACCTGTAATCCCAGCACTTAAGTTGGCTGAGAATCGCAAGTTCAAAGCCAGCCTCAGCAACGGCGAGGCACTAAGCAACTCAGTGAGACCCTGTCTCTACATAAAACACAAAACAGGGCTGAGGATGTGGCTCAGTGGTCGAGTGATCCTGAGTTCAATCCCCAGTACCAAAAAAAAGGACCATTGGACAGAGGATCCTGAATCTGTGTGGTCATCACCCACCCCACCGATGACTGGCGGTGTGTGGAGGGAGAAAGATAAGAACTGGAGCCCTGAATCCAGCCTGGCATGCTGTGCTGCCGTGTGGCTGCTCCTCGTGGTATTCCCCGATTCCATGGCACTGAATGTGTGATCAAGATATGCAGCTGGCGGAGCCCCCGCTTTGCTTATGGGCTGGTAGGGGGAGGCGAGGTACCTCAGTGGGGAGGGCCAAACGGAAGCCTGCGATCACCTCTTTCCTGCCTACAGTGGGAGTAAAATTGGAACAGTACACCTTTTAGGGGGAACGTGGAGATCAGCTCCTCCCTAGAACCAGAAGGCGCCCGTGGTGGAGTCCCCATCACACTCCCGTTGGCTTCACCAATCTGGACAGTTCCCAGCTCACCTGTGCTGTAGCTGTGATCACAGCTCCTGTACTGTTGTGACCTCTCCCCAGAGCAGACCAGCGAGTGTGGCCTCGGGTGGAGTGTGTGACCAGTGATGTGGGAAGCACATCCTCCTCCACGCCTACTGCAGTAGGAAATCCAAGGGTGACTCTCCATCACCTGGGAAGGTAACAGTGCTCATTCATGGCCTGTCCCCAGATTTCTGCTAACAGTCTGCTCAGAGACCTGGATTCTCTGGGTATTCCACAGAGCATCCTGTGTCCCCTTGTTAATGCATCCTGTGAACAGGGACAGAAGCAGCAAGTACGCAGGAGACCTCTTAACACCGGTGCAGTCCAGCAGCTCACAGGTAAAGACTGAGCTGGGGAGGAGCTTGGTATCCCTGACGTCCTCGGAATGAAAACCATGTTAACACCTCTCACAACTCTCACCACTAAGACGGCAGCACCCCACCTGGGGTTGGCAGGCTGCACACTCCACTCTTGAAAAGGCCACTCTGACCCACACACCAGTTGATACCAGGCAGGTCCAGAATGGCATGAGCCTCCTTGCCACTCAGGCCACAGAACCAGGAGACTGTGCACCATCAGAGGCATCTGTGGTGGAGAGGTATGTTGTGTGGAGTTTACACAAACCCCAAAGGAGAACCACAGCCTCTGCTCCTAGGGTTCCAGAGCATGTGGATTTCAGAAGACGCAGGAGGAGGGCAACTGCACCTGAGAAGAAATGGAGATCTCAGTCATGGAAAGTCAGTGGACCATACAGCAACCAATCAGGAAATTGGCCCTGGTAGACCATTGACTAAATCCCCAGTTTTCTCACTCTTCCTTAAGCATTCAGTTCTCTGATACGGCATGTATATGTTTGTGTAACCACCAATGTAAGTAAGAAGAAGTAGAAAAATCATACTTGCACCAAAAAATACCCCTGCACTACCTCTTAGTAATGATGTCTCTGTCCCAGCTGTAGTCTTTGGTAACCATTGGCAACTACCAATCTCCTCCATCACCAAGGCTGAACCTAGGCATCGGTACAGGGGATGAGGGTCACAGTGTGTGCAGAGTGGACCCCACTCAGCAATAAAAAAGGTCAAGTATGACCGCCTGCATTAGGGTCTTATACTTTTCTTTTTATACTTGAAGTGAAATTCATGTAATTATTCCAAGGCAAAAGACGCAGTGATATTTAGCACATTCACAACATGTACAACTACCCCCTCTGTACAGTCCAAAGCACCATCGAAGGAAAGTCTTTTTTCACTAAGGAGTTGCTCCCTATCCCCTGTCTTCTAGCCCTTGGCAATGAATAAGTTACTTTCTGCTTCTATGGATTTACCAATTCACCATGGAAGCGGGATCATAAAATGAGCAGCCTCCTGTGCCTGGCTTCTTTCTCTTAGAATAATCTTCTGAGGTTTAACACACTGTAGTGTGTATTAGTGCTCCATTCCTGTCTGTGGATTTATAGATAACCTTACACAACCCAGCTCCTCATCTGTTGATGGACATTTTAGCTGTTCCCACCATTTGGCTCTTTGCTGCTATGAAAGTGGATATACGTGTGTTTGCACAAGCAAAGCCACAGCAGGAATGCCGTGCTATTGCTGCCTCTCTAGGGAAACAAAGGAGATGAGTGGTGGTCAACAGAGAAGCAAAAACTCTACCATTTGTTATTTCCAGTGGAAAGACCAATTTCTGGAGTACCCTGCTCTGTCGTTTTGTGGTAGCACCTGATACGTGGTTTTTCACTTGGAAAAAAATTTAAAGATGAAAATATTGGATGAAAGGAAATAACACTTTAAAAAGGTTGATTATCTTAGAGTATATGAAAAGTCAATTCAAAGCCATTTAATTTTTAATTATGGTTATGTTTATAAATGCTACATGGGAAATAAATGATTATAAGAAAATAAAGCACATATTGAGTGGTTATTTCCAGGAGAAGGAACGGAAGGTTGAATTTACTTTTTATTTTCTCTTGTGCACCTTCTGTATTTAAAGAACACTCCAGAATAATTGTGCATAGCTTTTAGAATCAGCAAATGTATACACCTCATTTGTGCCCATTATGGTAGATTGCTTTTTTAATCCAGAATCAATGGTGATTAAACTGGATAATCTTAAATGTAGTTTAATATTAGGGCCTTTTAGTTTCAGTTTTTAAATTCTATATTTTTAAATGATTCATTTATAAAGCTTTCAAAAAATGAACTATTTTTCTTCTTCCATTTCTTTTCATCGAAATAACATTTATCCTATGGAATATTACCAATCCTTTTGGAAGAGACCAAGGGATAAAAGCACATCCTTGAATTCTGCCTCTTAGTATTTGAGATTCAATCAATTTTTGGAGTTTATATAGCAGTACATTATTCAAATCCCATTAGAGGGTGAGCGTCGGGGTGAGATAGCATTTTGATAAACCCAGAAAATTCAGGCTAGGTTAACTCCATTAAGAAAGGAAAAGAGAAACCTATTTAACCATAACCTAGACTGCAGAATGCCTAATGCCTCCTAAAGGAAGTACGGGAAACAGCAAAAGACAAGTAGCGCCATGGCTTGAAGGGCGGTTCCCTGGCCAGCCCCATGGAGTTTGATCAGCTTTTGCTAAATGCCTTACCCAAGGAAGGGCAGAGCTCAGGGAAATGCAGAAGGTGCAGTGGAATCATGGTATCAAGCAAGAATATGTTTGCTGCCATTTTTAAATTATTCTACAAATAATAGAGATCTACTATTTGACAATTGCAAGAGTTCGGAAAATTTGAAGTGTTTTCACATTGAGTTTTGTTTTTATATCCTGGGCACAATGTGGAAATAAGTCTAAAGGGCCAAGTGAACATCTGTGAGGAGGAAACGACAGGGACAAGCACAGCTGCTTCTGACATCCTGCCTACTGGCCTTGCTCTCACCCCTCAGGGGCTGCCTCCTGCCTGAACCCTCGTCTTCCTTTTTTAGTAGAATATTCTTGCTCCAGGTGGAGGCTGAGTTGGGTTCATCTATAGATCTTAGAAGCAGAGCCGGAGAGAAGGATTTCTCTCCATGTGATTCCCTAACGTGCCTTCTCAGAAGAGGGAAGGAGGAATTAAGGGAAACACAGAAGACAGGGCATAGCTAAGTGAGCTGTCATGTGTGGCCTCAGCGGCAGAGCCTGGCATACCCCGACAGGCCCCGGCCGAACTCTGAGGCAGAATCAACCTTTGCACCTCTGATCACATCAGTCCTTGGCCTCATGCTGCCAGGTGTGAGGGACATGGCTCCCGAGGAGGGTGGATGTATCCAGGGGGATTCTCTGGCTAACAGAGAGTCCATGTGCCACGACAGCGAATACTCACAGCTCGGCGTGGGCTTGTACCCTTGGCAATGGAGACTTGGGTGGGATGCCAACGGCATGCACTACAGTCAGTGTGTCTCAAAATGTGATCGTCAATCACCTGTGCCAGAATCACCTCGTGCTTATTAGTAGACTCAGACCCCTGGATCTAGTCTAGGCCAATTGAGTCAAAATCCCTTAGTGTGGGGCCCAGGCAAGCCTCCCCATTCAACAAGATCTTTTAAGATTCATTTGTACATTATCTTTTTTTTTTGGTACTGAGGATTGAACTCAGGGGTACTCAACCACTAAGCCTGATATTTTGTATTTTATTTAGAGACAGGGTCTCACTAAGTTGCTTCATGCCTCGCTGTTGCTGAGGCTGGCTTTGAACTATCGTTTTTGAACCTAGTCCTGTACCAATAAGTGTGGTCACAGAGTAACAGTTGCTAATGATTTAATGCGAGCTAAGTTGAACCATGTAGAGGAAAATCTCAATTCTGCACTCCTATTTAGACATCAAGCAGAATCAAAACACGCTGCTGATAATTTTTATATTCATGCATAAGTCAACATTGTGCTAGATGGAAGATTTTGGTCCTTTGAAGGAGGAATTGAAAGTCCAATTCCTGGCTAAAGAGAGTCCATCACAGACCCTGGGGGGTGTTCCCTCCAAGAATGTGACCCCTGTCTGGCCAGGTGCAGGAGGGACAGGCCCACGGGAAGAAGCCAGGATCACCCTCCGCCTTCAGGTGGCTGCTCTTGCCTCGTGTGAAGGGAGTCCAGTCATTCGTCTACTGGCCATTTGAAAACATGTCCAGTTCTTCAACAGTTCTCCTACCTAGGGTCGAGTCTGATTCCCCTCCAGAGGGTTGGACTTGGTGATTCCCTTCCCGTGACAGAATGTGGCACAAGGACAGTGTGTGACTTCCGAGATGA
>PVHX01015426.1:0-46780 GCA_004024805.1 Geosciurus inauris
ACTGTGACCACAATGATGGAGCCAGCAGAAAATGAAGGAACAACTGAGGGGACACTGACATCAGAACAGGAGAGCTCAACTAATGGAGCAAAATCACAGAAAAAATGATTGACGCCATTTGGCCCACAGAAGAGCAAAGAAAAGAAAGAAAGGGCGAAGATGGAAGCATTGAGGAAACCACCTGTATAAGCCACAGCAAGTAACTGGAGACAGACGTGGGTGGACATTTTGGTTGAGTAAAGCAGTGGGTTGCAGATGGCCACAAAGCGATCATACGCCATGGCAGCCAGGAGGAAGCACTCCACTGTCCCAAAGAACGCCGCTGAACCAAGCTGGATGGCACATCCAACGTAGGAGATGGCATTTCTCTCCACCAGGAAGTTGACAAGCATATTGGGTGTGACAGAAGATGAAAAGCCTATGTCAGCAAAAGCTAAATGACTCAGAAAAAAGTACATGGGATGATGGAGCTGAGAAGAGACTCTGATAAGAACGATTGTGCTGAGATTGGCAGAGATGGTCACCAGGTAGATGCCCAGGATGACCACGAAGAGGAAGACTCGGAGGACTGGGTCATCAGTTAAGCCCAATAGAATGAACTCTGTCACTGCAGTGTGGTTCCCACTGACCAGGGAATCCATGGGACAGTGGCTGCTGAAAAATGAAGCTGTGGTAAAAACAGGACATTATATTAAAGAATTTATAAATATATGGTTTTATTTTAATTAATGCCTACATGAGGGTTATTACAAAAATATATGTTTCAAGCAAAATTTGGACTAATAATTGTTTTTGTTATTCTAGAGTCCAACAGTTTATATATTATGTGTGGTGAGTGTTTTTATAGTTTAAAAATTATTTTAATGGAAACATTAAAAACTTTCTACAAATAATGTATATACATATAATATGTACAAATGTATATATATGTATATAATATGTACAAACATTTAAGTAGCTTTAAAGCTAAATATATAAAAATATGACTTGCAAAAATAACAAAAAGGAGTCATTAAGTACAACAAAAAGAATTAAAATGTATGAGATCAATGAAGATTTGAGTAATAATTAACATTTATTTAATGCTTACTAAATTATCATTCCAGAACAGGATTGAAATTTATATATATAGTTCTATTTTGATTTCCATGAAAGAGTATTAAGTACTTTTATTATTTCCGTTTTATTGTTGAGGAAACTCAGTTTGAAAATAATAAGTTACTTACCTAAGGTTACACAAGAAGTGGTGGGTTATGAACCTAGTTAAAATTCCTCTGTTCCTTTAGTTACTATTGCTGCAAATGAAATGCTAATTACAACAAGTTAGATGGTCATTACAATGAAGTTAAGTACATGTGTAAGCGGGGGATAACAGGTTAGCCTTTCAACTTTCTGGCAGCTGACACACAAAAGAGGCACTTCCTTCCCAGCACTTCAGGAGGCTGAGACAGGAGAATCGCGAGTTCAAAGCCAGCCTCAGCAACCTCGAGGCACTAAGCAACTCAGTGAGACTCTGTCTCTAAATAAAACACAAAATAGGGCTGGGGATGTGGCTCAGTGGTAGAATGCCCCTGAGTTCAATCCCCAGTACCAAAAAAAAAAAAGAAAGAAAGAAAAGAAAAACAAAAGAAAACCGGCACTTCCTCAGTCACATAGTTTACAATATCTATCAGTTAAATGAGACCATTTTTATGACCATTTTTAAAAATAAGAAATACTTTTTTTCTGATAGAACAAGGAAGAAATATCAAGGAATTAAAGTTATAGATTAAATTACCTACTGTAAATTCATTAAACATTTTTATTATTTCCAGTTAAACATTACTTTAACAAATCATTGGAAATACCAATCTAATCACTATATAATATTTAGAACAGATTATTCATTTATTAAAATACATTAAATCATTTCATAATGTAATAATATTTTCCAAAATTCCAATAATTTCATAATGTAATATTTTCCTAATTGGACTATTATGGAATGAAATAGTATTATTTTCTATAGAGCTGAATTACATTTCAACCTAGAGTTACAAAGTTCACTCAGGATTACCCAACAAGATTTCAGGTTGACTATAAACTTCCGACTTTTCACCTCATGTCCTTTTCTTTGTCCAAAGTGTGTGGTGCCTCTGATGCTAGAGCTTTCAATCAATAAACAAAGTAGGTCTTTCTGCAAAACTTTCAGGAAGTCCCCAAAGTGTGTTAAAGCTACTGAATTTTTTCCCCCCATGATTTCTTTTTTTGTAAAAATTGGTTCTTTTCAGTTACATGTGACAATAGAATATACTATGACATAATTATAAAAGCATGGAATATAATTTGTTCCAATTCAGTCCCCAGTATTTCCCCTTCCCCTTTCTTCCTCCCACCCCCTGTTCCTTTACTGATTTTTCTGCTACTTACTTACAATTTTTTTAAAATTAGTGTCTTGTGAATGTACATGAATGGTGAGACTCACGGTGATATATTCATATATGTACATAGGAAAGTTAGATCAGATTCATTCTGCTGACTTTACATAGCCTATCCCTCCTCCATTCCTTTCATTCCCCTTTGTCTAGTCCTCTGATCTTCTATTCTTTTTATAATTCCCCCCTCACTTATTTTAGATTAGCTTCCACATAGCAGAGAAAACATTTGACCTTTGACCTTTGGGGACTAGCTTATTTCACTCAGTATGATAGTCTCCAGTTCCATCCATTTACCAACAAATGCTATAAGGTCTTTCATCTTCATAAGCTACTGGATTTTTTATGGCAAAGAGCTAAGTTTAGTTACTGTTAAATACCATGTAAATTTCTAGTTTTATAGGTAGATAAGGAATAAATAGATGAGGAATCTTGAAAAACTGAATTATTCCTGTCTATTCACAGGAATTTTATTGTGGAAACTTTAGTAATTCAGCTCGTTATTTGCTGGTTGGTTACATCTGCTTTGTTTCTCAACTACAATTTAAGAATATAGTACAACTTCAAATTAGAAAGTGTTCTCAAATGTAAATAAAAATCAGTAATAGGATTTACTCACAAAAGTCAAAATCTTACCTCTTGAAATAAGAATTCATTCATGTTGCTATATGAAATGCAAAGTCAGTATTTATATATATTAGCTATGTTATTCTTTAATGTTAGTGTTGGCCTTTGAGTATAAATCTCTGAAGATTCTAGAGTCAAATGTGAATTCAAAACCACCAAGGATCATTCTCATATTCTCAAGAGAATATTGAGCAATTCCTTTCACACAACCACAACTAATCATCAAGGATTCTGTTAATTATCAAGTGATCTTTTTTTTTCTTTTTAAGTAGAGATTGTTGCACTTTCATTTGATAATTATTGGGAGTACAATCAATTATTTCATAGCTAAATATTGGTTCTAAGTTTACTTTGTTAATTCAGGTTTAAAAACACCAAGCTGCAAATATGTCATGGTAGTATTATCTTTTTTCTTTAACATCTGTTCATTTTTAAAGTATTTTATAGTGTTAGATCTAAGACTAACTATCTAGATCTTAGGTACCTTGAGGAATATGGGGAAGTTGACATGCAAAGTTGAATTTTAAATATCAAAATTATTTAAGATATGCACATAATTGTTATAGCCAAATTCATAAAATAAATCCTTTTAAAGTTATACAGATGGAAAACTGAATGAAAAAGAGATTCTGATGACTTCCAGTTAAGACACAGTCTTACCTGTGTTACGTCCACATGCCACAAAGGATAACTATTGGTTAGTGGCTTATGTGATGCGGTGAAATGACTTCAATCTGAAGACTCAGTCTCACTCTCTTGCTAATCCTAATCTTAGAAAGTCCTGCCTTGCCTCCAGATGTCCACTTGATGGAAGAGGCTGACCTCCAATATTGCCAGCCAGCTTTCATTCGAAGCTTACTGTGCCAAGCACTGTGCTTCATGCTTCACACACCTTATCTCATTTCATCCTTATGACAATTTGGTTAATCAAGTATTCCCATTATCTTGGTTTAACAGAGAAGGTTTAGTTTAATCTACTTGTCAACACATACTTGATTGGTAAAAGTAAATCCAGGTTTAAAATTTGAGGCAGATTGGGTATTAGAACGTGTACTCTGAACTTCTGTTATCAAGATTTAAGTGCCCCATGATGACCACTGGTTCCCAACTAGTCCCTGATTAATGATTTTCTCTCCCTACTCTCAACATCCTACCCAAGTTCCTTCAACTAGCTGGGCCTGGAGTCTAATCCTGACAGTAGTCAGGATGCTCATTTCCTCTCATGTGTTTGCCAGTCATTCTGTTGATCTTACCTCCTCTGATCCTCTAAAAGGTGTCCACTTCTTCCCAACTCTGCACTGAAATAGAACTTTACTCGTTTTTATTGGTATCAAATAATTGGCTGGTGTAAGTTAAAATGACTCTTATAAAAAGGCAATGGTCCAATGCCCCATCAATACAAATCTAAAGCCCCACTCCCTTCAGATAATTCTCTTTTATTCTTTAGACTATTTGTGATTGACATACTTCAGAGTATGAAAATAATACAGTTTGCTAGGAAAAAAATTGCATTTTTGTGTTCCTGCTATCTTCCCTATTTAATTTGAACATAATGGGTACGAAGTAAACTAATGGTTTTTCTGGGTGTAAACAGATCTGTACATAATTTGTTGAATTTAAGTTCCAAATAATAATATTAAATGCTTCAGATGTCAAAAAAGGAATAAATTTTAATGCAATATTTTATTGCAATGATAGAATGAAAATCATTTCTCACAGACAAGAGAAGAGAATATTGTGATATTGAGTTTGAAAGTTGTATAAAAATACGCAAGTATAGGGTGGAGGGTATAGCTCAGGGGTAGAGCACTTGCCCAGCATACAAGATTCCCTGGGTTCCATTCCAGCACCACATACACACTCAAAAATACAGTTAAAGTAGAATTTTACACATGAGTTTTATTACAAATAAGCTACTCAGCTTTATTACAGTAAAATAGAACATAAATTCTATCTTGAAAAAAATCATGGTTTTGGTTTCTTTACTAACTAATCATGTATATTTTCCCTACATTTTATTCATATCTTTTTTTCTTGCATTTATTTCTCAAAATATTGTGTCTTTACAAAACAGTAACCCAGTTCTTACTGGACTTGTTTTATTCATATCTTATACATAACAAGATGTGACAGCTACTAGCTCAGTTCACTGTCACCTTAACAACATAAGAGTAATTTGAAAATGTTTAATTATATTAGTTTTCAGGAAATTGCAAATTAGAACCATAAATAGATACTACACCAATTAAATGATTAAATTTAAAGCTTAATAATACCAAATATAGGTACAGTTTTGATGCATATCTCAACATGGCAAGAGGCATTGTAATACAATATAATCTCTTTGAAAAATGATTTGAAAATTCTTATACATTTAAACACTGTTAGCTATGTACAGTGGTACACACCTGTAGATTCAGCAACTCTAGAGGCTGAGGCAGGAGGATTGTGTGTTTGAGACCAGCCCTCAGCAGCTTATTGAGACACTGTTGGAAAAATAAAAAATAAAATGACTGGGGATGTAGTTCAGTGGTAGAGTGTCTACGAGTTCAATCCCCAGCACTACCAATAAGTAAATAAATTTTTTGAAAAACACCATAGACAAATGGAAAATTATGTCCACACAGATGACTCCAATGTTCACAGAAGCTCTATTCACAATAGCACAAAACTGGAAACAATGCTGAAGGCCACCAACTGGTGAGTGGATAAAAAAGCTGGCATTATCTGTATAATGAAACATGACTCAGCAATAGAAAGAAACAGACTGTTGATGCACACATTATCAGTAAATCTCAAAACAGCAATGCCAAGAGAGGTCAGATGCTATGGTCTACATTTTACATGATTCTCATTTTATAAAATTATAGAAAGAGACTAATCTATATTGTCAAAACCGCAAACCTGTAGTTGCCTTGGGCCAGCAGAGAAAAAAATGGATTTCAAAGGGGCAGAAAGAATCAGTTGAGAAGTGATTGAAATGTGTTTTTATTTGATTGTGTGTGGTTTTGGTTACATGGGTGTAAAATACAGTTTAAATGAATGTGTTTATTTTAATTCAAAAAAGCTTTTAAAGGTCCCCAAACCTTTTGTGGTTTGAAAACTCACAATCTTTCTTTGATGGCATTTTTTTTTTAGTTTTGATGAACATATTTCATGGTGCCACACCATGTAGTACATGGGTATGTACATTTGTCTAAAATCCTCAAACTATATGCCTAACACTTATGCATTATATGATACTATACTTCAATAAATAAAGTAAAATATAAATTTAAAAATCCCCTTTCTGGCATCTTAGTAGATTTTGAAAGGAAGTAAAATTGGGTGCATGTAATTAATTTACCATGTTTATGCAGAAGCTTTTACTTTCATATGAATTTTAAAATTAGTTTGTAATTTCTTTTAAAAATCCAGCTAGATTTTTATTTGGAATTAATCATACACATGTTAGAGATTAATATCATGGAATTTACACCTTTATTATATTGAATTTCCCTCCCCAAAGGATGATATATACTTTCATCTTTTCATGCTTTCATCTCATGTGTTCATGTGGCTATTGATTTTATGGATGTAAACAACAGATGAAATTGTCAACAAAGGTTGACCTATTTTTAATTTCCAGTGCATTTAATTATTTCATATACACCAAAATACATCCTGGGACTATTTTACTACAGCTTGAAATTTTTCCTCTATATTTTATAGAAGTTTCAGTCCACAGACGAAAATACACATTGTTTGAGTATCAAGAACACAAGTAACAATAAATGCTGATGAGGATGTGGAGAAAAAGGTACACTCATATATTGCTGTTGGAACTGCAAATTGGTGCAACCCCTCTGGAAAGCAGTATAGAGATTCCTCAGAAAACTTGGAATGGAACCACAATTTGACCCAGTTATCCCACTCCTTGGCACATACCCAGAAGGACATAAAATCAGCATACTATACTGATGCAGCCACATCAATGTTTATAGCAGCTCAATTCACAATAGCTGAGCTATGGAACTGGCCTAGGTGCCATTCAATAGATGAATGGATAAAGAAAATGTGGTACATATATATAATGGAATATTACTCAACTATAAATAAGAATGAAATTATGGCATTTGCCAGTAAATGGATGAAACTAGAGACTATCATGCTAAATGAAATAAGCCAATCCCCAAAAAAACAAAGGCCAAATGTTCTCTCTGATCTGTGGATGCTAACACACAATAAAGAGGTGGGAGGATAGAATAGAAATTCATTGGATTAGACAAAGGAAAATGAAGGGAAAATGGAGATGGGAAGAGGAAAGACAGTAGAATGAATCAGACATAATTTTCCTATGTTCATATATAAATACCCAACCAGTGTAACTCCACATCATGTATAAACACAAGAATAGGAAGTTATACTTCATGTATGTATGTCAAAATACACTCTACTGTCATATATGTCTAAAAAGAACAAATAAAACATAAATATATGTATACTGCCTGTTTTGTGTTATCTGAAAACATATTTATTTTCCCTACTTTTGAAAGATATTTGCATAGATTTAAAATTGTTGACAGGTTTTTCCTTTTTACAATTTTCAATTTTTCATTCCGGTATTATCCAGCTTCCAGCAGTAATCAATCACATCATTGCTCTCTCTGTTTTATAATGTGTCCTTTTTCTATTGCTCCTTTTAAGATTTCTGTACTTTTGGCTTTTGGTTGCTAGTATTGTGTTTGTAACTTGTGTGTGTGTGTGTGTCTGTGTTCACTCTGCTTGACATTCATGGAGTTTTTACTAGATTTGGGACATTTTCAAAATTTACTCTTCAAATATTTTTATGACCTTTCATTCTGCTTCTCTGAGCCTCCAATAGTATATGTGTTGGGCTATTTGATAGTGTTCCACAGGTCTACTGCATTTCCTGTTTTTAAAATTCTGTTTTCTCTCTGTTCATTATATTGTAAAAATTTTATTTTACTTTTTATTTTTATTTTTTATTTAATTTGGTTTCTTGGGGATTGACCTCAGGGGCACTTGACCAGTGAGTCACACCCCCAGTCCTATTTTGTATTTTATTTAGAGACAGGGTCTCACTGAGTTGCTTAGTGCCTCGCTTTTGCTGAGGCTGGCTTTGAACTTGCAATCCTCTTGCCTCAGTCTCCCAAGACACTGGGATAACAGGGGTGTGCCACTGTGCCTGACTTTTTTTTTTCTTCTTTATTTTTAATTGACATAAAATTCCATGTTTTATAGTGTACAACATGATGTTTTAAAGTGTATATGCATTATGAAATGGTTAATCTAGCTAATCAACATATGCATTACCTCACATAGTTATCATTTTTGTGGTCAAAGTATATAACTCACTAGCCACTGAGGCCTGCTTTCCATTAAGATTTATCTAAGCCCATGTTTGCTGCAATCAGTCAGCAGCTATGTACATTAGAGATCAAGCCCATATCATGGGGATAACAGGTTCCCATGTGGCACAAGAGCAGATCTTAAGGTTTGGTCTGCAGGTACCAGCCTGGAATCAGGTGTGGTAGAGTCTGTCTAGTGGTTGGCCCATGACTAAGGCAGAATCCTGTGTTTATATCCCCATCTTTTCCCCAAGTAGATGATGTCTGCCTGTGCTGTGCTGTCTGATATGAGGGGTGGGGAGGAGAGATGCAGATTATGTAAAGCTGTCCATCCAGCCCTCTTCAGTCCATTATTTTTTATTACTGTGCCCAAACCAAGCACAGTGATCTCTTGCCTGATATCTGTAGTTTTTATGAAGGTATTTTCATGTCTGGATAGATATTCAAATTGATCTTTCTATAGAGTAATAATCACTAGAGAGAGTTCTATACTGCCATTTGCTCTGCCTTCATGAAATTTATGTAATTGAAGATAAGAGGGATTTTTAAGACTTCCAAGCAGGTGAAAGAAAAAGTGAATAAATGTGACCATACAGAGGTTACTTAATATAGTGCTTCCTCAAAAGATTGGCAGAGACACTATTTATACACACACACACATACACCCTACACAAATGTTACATTCTTCTGATGATTCATCAGCCCCTCTGTTGTGTGATGTGATGATAGCTACCTCTGATCTCTTCTGGTTTACATTTATAAAAAACATCTTTTTCCATTTCTTCACTTTTTGTCAATGTATAGCCTTAAGGGAGTGTCTTCACTGAGCATATACTTAGGTATCCTTTTAAAAACCTTTTCAAGCAAGTTTTGGTATTGTACACTGTAATCCCAGTGACTTGGGAGGCTGATGCAGGAAGATTACAAGTTCCAGGCCAGCCTCAGCAACTTAGCAAGACCCTGTCTCAGACAGATAGATAGATAGATAGATAGATAGATAGATAGATAGATAGATAGATAGATAGATAGATAGGCTGGGGGTATAGCTCAGTGGTAGAGCACAGCTAGGTTCAATCCCCAGTTCACCCCTTGAAAATCTTCTCAGCCCCTTTATGTCTTTGATATATTTAGTCCATTTTCACTTTAAGTAATTATCGATAGGTAAGGACTTACTACTGACATTTAGCTAATTGTTTTGTGATTGTTTTACACATCACTTGTCCTTTCTTCATCTTTTGCTGTCTTCCTATGGATTTGGTGATCTTCTGTAGTGATATAGTTTGATTCCTTTCTCTTTATTCTTTGTGTATTTATTATAGAGATTTACTTTGTGCTTTTTATCTTTTTCTCTTTGTTCATTCCCAGGAGCCAGCTGAAGAACTTTAAATAATTTTAAGTTAGTTGGTAACTATTCTGCTAGACAAGGTTATTGAATTATTCTTTTCTAATTTCTGACATATTAAGTTAATTCTATACCATAATACCTTCTTTTTTGATTTTGGAGATGCTATGTATTAGAGAAGATATATTCCATGAGGGCAGACATCTCTGGCTGTTTGTCATTCATACCTCTGACAGCCTATAAAAGAGCCTGGAATGTAACAAACATTCATTGTATTTCTGAATGAACAATGAGTTAATGGATGAAAGGGCTCATGCTCTAGATTACTATTTCCAGAAATATTGTTAAAACATTTTTTAACATGTAACCTGTACATATTTCTTCATAATATGGATGGATAGTGTCCTTGGCTCCATTTTTCTAGCAAGAAATGATACTGATATGGTTATTAATCTTCCTGGAGCTGGCTGAAATTGAATTTGGAAGAGCAGAGGATGAACACAAAGCAAACAGACAGACCAGTGGTTTAGAGATAGAAAGACAAAGCTATAGCAACATCCAGCCCCATATATCTTTGGCACATAGTATCATAGTCACAGAAACTCAAGAATGTGAATGCAAACTTCATGAAATGTCCTATGAGTTAATGTGTCAGAAAAATACCAATATCTAATAACATAAACCAATTAGCAAGAAGCAGAAATCCTAGCACCATGAGGAACAAGTACAGTGTGGCCTATAGACAGAAATTCAGATGTATGACTGCACGACTGGCAATGACAGCTAAAGGCTCCAAGTGTTTTCCTGAGAAGGAATCTGGGCCAGTAGTCAAAACGAGATGCTTATACTTTATTGTTTTTAAAATTCTGAATGTGCATAGTTAAGTACATGCAGCCCTTATTCCTGTGTTCACTGGCACTCTGTCTTCTCACAAGTTCTCCAAAAGCAGAGACTTAGCAACAATTCTCAGGCTAGCATTTTAGTGAATGAGTGGACTCAGGGAGCGAGATAAGAAGGACAAGGCATCAGAAGGCTCTAGGTGAGATTTCAGGACCAGCTGAAGTGCAGTTTCAGCCCCAGCCCACAGGTAACAGGAGCATGAATGGCACCTCACAGTGGTCCAAACTTGCAGCAATAGGGCATTTTTGCTATTATTATTTTAAAATCACTGTATCATTCATCAGGTGGCTATGGGCATTCCCATATTTTTCCAGTCTATTATGATCTTTTCAGCCCAGGCAATTCTCAAGAGTATGGTTGTGCGTGTTAGCTGTCAGCTCTAAGAGAAGTTTGAAGATGTGTTCACTGCCCCTGTAAGACAAAGGCTCTAAAATGTCTACCTACCTTTAAAAAAAAAGTTCTAATTTATTGTGTACTGCCATCTAGATTCCTACACTTCATCAGTTAGCATGTTCTGAAACCTACTGGAGGTCGTCCTGTGAAAGTGCCTTCCTAGTAGACTTCTTTCTTAATGGCTGTGCTTTCTGTCTCTGTCTTTATGCATGATGCAAACACAGGACTTCATGGAAAGATGTCTTTTGTTCTGAGCCTTAAAGAATGGGCAAAATTTTGTGTGGGTAGAATCAGAAAAAAAAGGCTTTTTAGACTGAAGGAACAGAAAACAGAATGAGGAAAAGGCAGAATTTAATTATGGTGCTTGAAGCACTGAATTTATGAAAGCAAATATTGAAATAAGATTTGGTAGAACATTAGGTAGAAGATAGTTCAGAGGGTGAATGGTTTGAGGACAAGCTGATGAGATAGGGAATTAGGAGCCACTTGTATTTATTATGGATGGCAGTGCAGTAACTGGGGATGGATAAAAGTGGACTTTCCTTTTCATCAGGGTCTTCTAATTCAGAGTTGACCCCATGAGAAAGCAATCACAGGGAACATACTTTGTGCTCATTTTCTTCCTACCCTCCCCCTTTTTTCTCAGGCAATAGGTTCTCATCACACCCCATTCCTTTTGTCCTATGAATAGCATAAAAGAGACAGAGAGACTTGCAAATTTTCAGAATTATAAAATAAATGGTATTATACTGGAAGTAAAATGTAACTGTGGGAATCATTTACATTCCAAGATATATTTTTCACAAGTTGAATTCCAATCCTTTCTACTGTGATGCAGAAGAATAAGAACACACATCAATGAAATATCCCCATGGTATATGAATACTAAAAATTACTTCTGTGGCCTCACGTTGGGTAATACAGAGGCAAGACTCCTTGTATCTAAAGCAGTAGTCTCAAGATAATGGTCTCCAATGACCCCAGGACTCTCATTAAAATTTTCATGGTCCTGAACTCCATCTGGAAGAAATGAAGATGGCACTACCTTTTTCATGTTACAGGAGACTTTAAATTCATAAGGGATCCATTATAGGCATTCAAAAAGAAATTGCCTTAAATATTATCCCAGCATTTGAGATATGTAAAATCATAGTAAGAAGTGCAGAACTGAGATGTGAGACTCAATTCTTCCTCCAGATTAATTACTTCATGATTTTAAGAGACTGGAAAGTGATTTTTCCTTCTTTAGAAGATAAGAGTTTTAGATTGTTTTTACTCTTTACAATGAACATCACTCTATAACTTTCAATAATCAAGTACTTGTGGGTGCTCATTGCTTGATAGAGGGTTTCATAAAAACTATGGGCACAGATAAGCTGGAAACTCTGAATGTTGCCAATTCCTTATTTTAGGCAGAGAGCAAACCCAGAAAACTGGATGGGAAAAGTTTGAAGAACTGAAAACAGGGAGTAGATTGTGAAACTCCAGGCAGAAGGCTGGTGTCAAAGAGGGTAAGTTTTGAGAAAAACAAACAAAAGAGTTGATACAAAGTTATAGGCATCTTGTTCTCCAGCAGTCACCAGAGTTGTGGTAGAGAATGGAAATATTGTCATGCTGACTTTATCTTCTATCATTGCTGTACTTGAATAGCATGAGAAAATCAGAATTTACCATTGACATACATGAAAATACCACAGAATTGAAAAGTTCTTAACTAAAATCACAGAGAAAGATTGTCAAACTATACATACCCTGATACCAAGGAGAGACTTGCCAAAAACTTGTGGAGGGTGTGAATATTTAGAGGTAAATTATTTTGATAAAACTCTCCTAGTAATTCTGATATGCCTCTGGGTAGAAGGCTACTTAAAGGTTGAGTGTAAATTGATACTATAGTAAATAAGAATAGTCACTATAGTGTGAAAATGAGAGTTGTTTTCTCTTAGGCTCTATGCCACCACTATTGCAATTTTAAGAAGCTTTTTGTTTGCTTCTGTTGCTTTTCAACATTCATAAATTAAATTTAGAAAGCACCAATTCACCCATTCACATTGCTAAGCGCCAAGGTTTTTAAAATCTGTTTATAGAGCAACCAACTATCTTTAGTACATATCCAAATAAAGGCAAAGGAGATCAAACAATGTAGTGGAGGGGAATTTGTAAACAGAGGCTGAAGTAATGGAAGCCTTCCTCATGGAAGGCTTTCTGAAGAATCCTAAAGAATATGAGATTTCATTTTATCTATGGCCATTGTACTAACCTTAGTAAAAATCCTCATTGACTCAGCTTACGCTAAAAGTTGAGAGATGCAAAATTTTACACACGTCTCTGCCTTGTCTAGTACAGGAATCCAGCTTGTAAAAAATCTTATCACTATAAAGTAGCATGTTAGTTTAGAGGAAATGACTAACAAAACCAAGGACATTTAGGGAGACCTCTAAGGGGGAGTGATATTTGCATTCTTTTCAAGAAAGCAGTGTTTTTAGAAGGGCGGGAAAAAAAAGTCAATGTAGGCTAGAGAAAAGAACATGCAAGGGGAAGAACCGAGAAAGGCCATGCTGTATCTGGGAAGCTGGGGTATTTCCCCAATCTAGGTGGTCAGTGGCACGAAATGAGGATGGACAGGTAAGACCTTGAACCCACGTTAGTGTGCGTGTACTTGGGAATGCTTAGGATCAACTAGTCACACAAGTGGTTCTCCAGACCCCCTGCAGTAAGTATGCCCCGAAGGTGAATCTACTAACAGCATCACTTTGGCAAATCAGTACTTCTCTGGGCCACAGGTTTTTCTTTTCAAACAAGATCATTTTCATAGTACTTATATCTTACAGTAGCTATGAGGATATATGAGACTGTATAACTGAAGTACACAAAAAAATTAGAAGTTATTAGTACTAACCAGCTTGTAAGCAAAGGAAAATTAAAAGATGTCTGTAGTGAAGAGACAGCGCATTCACAGACAGGATATCAAAAGGCTGGTAGAGATGAGAATAGGCCTAGAAGGAGGAGGTACGTATCATATGCACCCCATGGGATAGATGCAAGGCAAGAGCAGAGGGGATAAAAATAATCAAAGTGTCAATACACAGAATACTGTAATTGTGTAAATGACTTATTGGGGTAAAAGATGTGGAAAGAGTGCAAATAAGTTGGATAGTAGCACTCTGATGTCTGTAAATAAACAGGAACCAGGAAAAATCTCTGATATGTGGGGGATATAATTACTTCTACTCTGAAAAGTTTGCATCTAACCCTTGGAGAACATCCTGGCATTGGAGATGTGCCAGAGGAAATTTAAGTCTTTTCTCACAGAGACTGGAATTGGGGAGTGGTAGAAAATAAGTGGTGGTGGAAGCAATAAGAATGGAAATTTTCCTTTAGAAGTGAACAGACTAAGAAACCTTCAGAGGAAAGAACTTTTGTGGAGTCGTCTCAAAGAGAAGTCTCATGGAATCTTGATTGAAGATTGCTTGAGTAGATTTGTGGCCCACCTTAGTGTCTTTGTAGTAGTTGAGCCCTATGCTCATGATGTTCTTTCCTCTGACTTTTAAATGTTGTTTCTAGATTGTCTTCATTTAAGTATGTTATCTCCTCAGAGAAGTCTTCCCTGACTGCATAAACAACAGTAGTCATGAACTGTCACATCCTACATCTCTGGTTCCATGTTGTATTTACCATGCTTAAATCATTGAGATTTCATTGATATATATTCAATTCATTACCTTCAATAGTCGTGTACCACTCTCTGTACCTCACTTTCATGCTTTGTAAAATCAGAGCAACAAATACTCATGCAGACTTGTGAGGACTACAGAAACCAGCTCTGTCTAGTGTCATAAATTGTCTGGCACATTGTAGGTATTGAGGAGGTGCTGATCACCTGCCTTGACTCCTCTTGTATTCTTTGCCTACAACAGCAATGCAAATACAAGACAGCAATTCTTCAACTAACAAAAGAATTGCTTTCTCTTTTGTCTTCATTCATCTTGCATCTTTGTGAATCCTTCAGAATAATTCCCAATCAGTATTTCTCTGTCTTCAGGTCTTTAATTTTCCAGATCTATTTCCTCACCACTTCTTCCCCTTCATCTTTAAGAGAAACTAAGGTTTAAAAAAATTTTTTTGTGGAGTCCTCATATCATTTACTGCCCTTATCTCCTTTGTGGATTATATGTTTAAAGAACAATCAAAATAAAATTACGTCTCGCCAAATTGATCTGAGGAAATTGATTCTTTCAGTTACGTACAACAAAGCAACCTGTCAAGTACACCAGCCAGAAAATGTCCTGGACGTTCTGCTAACAACTCAAAAGTCGATCAGAATATCATAAAAAATTTCCCATTCTGGAATGAGACAGTATCTTCAAAATCATATTAGATCTCTGTTAGACCATTATATTATCTCTTGCACTTGGGAAAGAACTTCAATGACAAATTCTTGAGAACTGAACTTTACTGATATGTTTTAAGAACTATTATATGAAGAACAATTAGGCAGGGTGCATGGCACATGCCTGTAATCCCAGCAGCTCAGGAGGCTGAGGCAGGCGGATCAACAGTTCAAAGCCAGCCTCAGCAACTTAGCAAGGCCCTAAGCAACTCAGTGAGATTGTCTCTAAATAAAATATAAAAAATGGCTGAGGATGTGGCTTAGCAGTTAAGCACTCCTGGGTTCAATCTCTGATACCAAAAAAAAAAGAAAGAAAAAGAAAAAACAATTGATTTGGTACATCTCAAGCTTCAGTTATTAGCAAAGAGCCCAGAAATTGCAACATGTTAAATTAATTTATCTGACCTAATCATTGTCAAAAATACCATCCTTGGAACATCACATGTGGAGAGCGAAGTTGAAAGAAATTTGGAAGTTCTTTGAAAAATTTTACTTATTTCTCCAGAAACTGTAAATGTCATATTAATATTAAATTATTTAAGTAATTGGATTATCTCATTCTATCAATGTTTTACCGGGGACTCCTGAGTGCCAGGGTTCCATTAGATTTTTAAAAAGATTTGAAAAATGTGGCATATCAAAATCCACTGGGTAAGGCTTTTATTAGTATTTTGTCTCTTCCTTGCAGATCCAGAATGGAGAAAAGACAGATAGAGAGTACTTTTCTGAGTAGAATCCAAGAAGATACTTGGAACCCTTCTGTGGCATTTATACACATTCTCGTGCTGGAATCATTCCCCTCATCATTCGGACTCCTGAGCCTGACTTTTGCCAAGTACATTTAAGACTCTTTACTAAAATTCTGTAAAAGTTGCCTTACATTTGTCCAGGGGCTCAAAATTAAAGTCCAGGCAGCATTAGTGTCTAAGGTGCTTTCTACAATTATCTCAGAGTCTTGATCAAGAGCATCTGTGTTATTGGTAAAAAGTAGCCATGCCTAACAGGAAGATGGGCAATCACACAGCAATAAACACATTCCTTCTGTGGGGATTTTCCAGTTTCCCAGACCTGCAGAATCTCCTCTTTGTAGTGGTTTTCTCCTCCCATGTGACCATCTTACTTGCAAATGTGTCCATAATGGTGGCCATCAAGCTCAGTCACAACCTCCACACCCCCATGTACTTCTTCCTCTTCGGCCTGTCCTTTTCAGAAACCTGTACCACGATGGTAATCATCCCCCGCATGCTAGTGGACTTGCTCTCGGAGAGCAAGACCATCTCCCTTCAGGAGTGTGCCACACAGATGTTTTTCTTCTTTGGTCTGGCATCCAACAACTGTTTCATCATGGCGGCCATGTCCTACGACCGTTACACTGCCATCCGCAACCCATTGCATTATCCCGTGCTGATGACGAGAAAGATCTGCTTTCAGCTCATGATGGCCTCCTGGGTGGTTGGGTTCCTGATTTCTCTCTGCATCACCATCATTATATTCAACTTGTCTTTTTGTGACTCCAACAATATTGAGCACTTCTTTTGTGACATTTCACCTGTGGTTCACCTTGCTTGTGATTACACTTCCCATGATGCAGTGGCTATTTTTGTGCTCTCTGCCTTTGTGTTGGTGGGAAGCTTTATTTTAATTATGATTTCCTATGTGTTCATTGTGTCCTTAGTTGTGAAGATGCCCTCTGCAACGGGGAGGTATAAGGCCTTCTCAACCTGTTCCTCCCACCTCACAGTCGTGTCTATACACTATGGATTTGCTTGCTTTGTCTACCTGAGGCCCAAGAACAGCGACTCCTTCCGTGAAGACATGCTGATGGCCGTGACATACACAGTGCTGACACCTCTGCTGAACCCCATCGTCTACAGTCTAAGGAACAAAGAAATGCAGATAGCCCTAAGGAAAGTGCTAGGCAGTATTATTATTATTTTTCTTATTTGACAAGTAAAAACTCCCTAAATATTAAAAAAAAAAACTACCGCACACTGATACTTAAAACTGAAAAAAAAAATGAATTGCCAGGTGCAGTGGCCCATGCCTGTATGGTACTGAGAAGCAGTATAGAAATTCCTTAGAAAGCTTGGAATGAAACTACCCTTTGACCCAGCTATCCCACTACTCGATCTATACCCAAAGGACTGAAAAACAGCATAATACAGTGATACAGCCACTTCAGTGTTTTTCAATGTTTATAGCAGCTCAATTCACAATAGCTAAACTGTGGAGCCAACCTAGATGCCCTTCAATAGATGAATGGATAAAGAAACTGTGGTATATATACACAAAGGAATATTACTTAGCAATAAAAGAGAATAACATTATGACATTTGCAGGTAAGTGGATGGAGTTGGAGAATATCATGCTAAGCGAAGTAAGCCAATCCCAAAAAACCAAATGCTGAATGTTCTCTATGATAAGTGGATGCTGATCCATAATGAGAGAGGAGGCAGAGGAAGAATGAAGGAACTTTGGTCAAAGGGGAAGAAGGGGGTGCATAGGGGCAGTAAAGATGGTGGAATGAGATGAACATCGTAGCCCTAGCTTTATGTATGACTGCATATATGATGTGATTCTACATCACATACAACCAGAGAAATGAATAGTTGTGCTCCATCTGTGTACAATGAATCAAAATGCATTACGCTATCATGTATACCTAAGTAGAATAAATAAATTAAATTAAATAAAAATTAAAAAAAGAAAAAGGAAAAAAAAGTCAGCCTCAGCAACAATGAGGCACTAAGCAACTCAGTGAGACCCTGTCTCTAAATAAAACACAAAATAGGGCTGGGGATATGGCTCAGTGGTCAAGTACCTCTGAGTTCAATCCACACTACCAAAATAAAATAAAATAAATTTACAGTAAAAGTCATAATTTTGTATATGAAATCATTAAAGTACTAATTGCCTGATATATCCTGGTTTCACCATTTTCCTACTGCATATATTGCAGTTTTAAGATATTTTTAAATGTTTTGTTATATGTGTAACTAAACTAGAAATTAGATGTGGTATTACACTGGAGTCTATTTTTCAATTGGATAGGAAATGGGGCAGAGTTTGTGTGTGTGCACGCACATGCAGTAAACATGTTAAAATGCTTTGGAATGAGGTATTTTTGTTATAGTAATTGCTTTGGGGGGAAAAAGAAGAGTTATACTAAAGAGAGATTGTAAGGAAGGAAGGAAGAAAAAGGGAGCAGGTAAGAAAAGAGGGAAAGGAAGAAGGAAGAGAAGAAAGTAAAGGAAGAAGGGAGAGAGAGAAGAAGAAAGAATGAGAAAAATAGAGATGACTGTTGTAATTAATTTAAAAAGAACAAAGTACAAACACATACAATTTGAATTGAGTGTAATGATATGATCATCATCCAGAGAAAATTAAAGTCAACTTAAGAGAATAATTTGTTCAACTCTATTCAAACACATTTTGGAAATTAGAATGGAATGGATGAATTTCTAGGGGGATAAAAAACAGCCAAAAGAGCAATAGACGTTTTTTGTTTTGTGTTTTTTTCCTTTTTATTTTGCCAATTCTAATGGGAGTATAGTTATATCTCATTGCAATAGACTTTTTAACATATCAATTTCCATGGAAAATATTGAGAAATCTGTCAAAGAGCTATTCTTTTTCTTTTTTTAGTTGTTGAAGACCTTTATTTTATTTATATGTGGTGCTGAGAATTGAACTCAGTGCCTCACACATGCTAGGCAAGCACTCTAGCACTGAGCTACAAGTCCAGCCCCTCAAAGAGCTATTCTTCCTATTTCCCTCTGCCCTAGATCATTACACCAGATGGTTTAACAATTATTTGGTTCAAGTTCTCAAGGAACAAATAATATTAAACTGCTTAGACCACAGAGATAATATTATTTCAACTGTCTTAGACCATGAAGGTAAACAGCTTCTAATTTTTGGACCTCATAGTGCTAGAAAGTGCTGTGTATTGCTGCCTTCTGATTGTGGCTGTGGTAGTGAGGTTCTGAAATGAATTGTGGGAAACCAGATGATGAAGGATGATCAAGCAGTCTTAAGATGACATTGTCCACATGGTTATAGTGGGTGTTCAGCAGTGTATTATTGTGGGTTTGAATGGCATTTGCCTGATAATTAATGATGTCCAGCATCTTTTCATCAATTTATTGATCATTTGTGTTCTAATTTTTGAGAAATACATTTTCAAGTCATTTCTCCATTTTTAATTATATTGTTTGATTTTTAAGCATTTTTATAATGACAGCTACACATTCCTAATCAGATATATGATGTGAAAGTATTTTATCTCATCCTGAAAATTTTTTTTTACTTTTATTTTTCTTTCTTTGTAGTTTCCTTTGGAATGCAAGGAAATTCAATTTTAATGAGGTCCAACTTATATATTTTTCTCTTTTTGTTCATACTCTTTATGTTATAACTAGGAGTCAAGTTGGGCTCATATCATACACAAAAACTAATTCAAAATGTATCAAAGACCCAAATGGAAGATTTAAAACTACAAAACACTTATAACATGGGGGAAAGTCTTCATAATCGTATGTTACATTGATTTCTGGCTAAGAAGTGGTCTGGGAAAGCCCCTGTGCTGGTGTTGATGTTCTGCATAAGAGCTGCTCATGTTACACAGGCTAATGCATTTGTCAGGAGACAGTGAATATACACTCAAGGTATGAACATTTCACTTCATGTAAATTTGCATTAAATTTCATAGACATAGAAAACTGAAAGCCAAAGGTAGAACTACAAACTCTAGACTAAATAAACTGAAGTATGCTGATAGGGATCACTTGGACCAACCAAGCAGAGCCTGGTATTATGTTACAGATATGTTTATGAGCAGGTATTGATATGCACCTATGAGGAAAAGTTGTCTATAAGCCATGTGATGTTTTAGCAAATAGGAATGGAACTAGCAAGTATTAAGCATTTATTATCTGATAGGACTCTATTTGTAGCATGTTAGCCCTGTCCCCTCAATATAATACTTAGAAACAAGGAGGAAATGGTTATAAGGGAGAACAAATTACTTGCACTTAAGTATACAATAGGTAGAGCTTGGCTTTAAAAGCCGGCCTCTTTAACTCTGCCCAATTTCCTATCCAGTTGAAAAATAAAATCCAGTGTAACTCCAGATCTAATTTCTAGTTTAGTTAGGTGATTTCATTGTATTAAAAGAACCAAGCAGGAAAGAATAATATATACTATAATTATATATAATATATAAATAAATTGTACATTTACATAATATATATTATATTATGCAATAATTAATACATGATGTGTATTTTCTAGTACATTCATATAATGATGTTATATAATATGTAAATAACATATATTATATACAATTGTTCTACAATTTACATAGTTTCATCCTTAATTTAATGGTTAATTTACTATAGATTATCATCAATTAGATTTTTGAAGTTTCTCCTCATTTACCCTTTAACCACTGAGTGTGAACATTTGATTTTATAATTATGTAATTGTGACTTGAAAAATCAACAAGCATTTCTTTGATGAAAAAAAATTAAGGAAATAAGCTTTTACATATATGTAGGAAACCTGGAAAGCAATTTACAACCAGGAAAAAACATGAATCCCATGAATGTCTGAGTTATGAAAATTTCATTACATTTCCTATCACCTGTAACTTAATAAAACATACCCTATTGTTTTATAGGCAATTAAAAATATTAATTACTCTTCCAAATACTGTAGAAAAGCTGAATCAGAGCTTACTTTTTTTATTCTGATTGGTTTGAAAAAAATACAGTTTTCCTAAGATTTGGTAGTAAATAGCTACCATTTTTCTATGATTGGGCTTTGCCCCATGAACAGGAATTAAGTGAAACTTCCAGAAATATTCTCTAGTTCAGCCTGGTAAAGAATGCAATCCAAGAATAATTATGGGTTTTAATCACTTCTTGGAAGGTAGATTGATTAACAACGTCCTGACTTTTCTTACGTTAATGGGACAAGAAAGTCTGTGAAGTAATCTAAATTGAAGAGGGAGCTCCAAGATGGCAGCCTACATGGACTCAGTGGACCTAGTCTCTCCAGAACCAGACTTTGAAGTAGTGGAAATACTATCTCTCAGCCAGCTTCTTGACATCATCCTACAGCTCAAATCCCCCACAGAAATTTCACTCATGCCTGTACGCAGGGCCACCAGGCAGCATCAATTACCACAAGCAGCGTGACTTCAGCAGTGAGTGGCAGAACACAGCTGCGGCAGTGGGCCCCAGCCCAGGGCTCTCCAGCCTAGGGCTCGAGTACAGGAGTCACCCCAGGTGGGTGGGGCATGCTTCTACACGGGGTACCTGGCTGAAGCACCCACCCAACCACGTAGGATCCCTAGCAGTTGCTCCCACTGACAAACGTCTCCCATGCGAGACCCCTGGCTACTGTTCTTTGTGGATTTCCATCTACCAGGGCAGAACTTCCTACACCAGGGGACGCCAGACAGGATCTGGGGACAAACTTTTACTTCAACACAGCACACCATGAAACAGCATATCCACTGCATCCAAGACCACCAGTGGCCCACACCTTCACCCTGTTGCTGAAGGAGATGGCTTCTTTGTGAGACCCCCACCTACGACATTCTTCACCGGAGCAGGGGAAATTCCAGTAAGCAACAAACAACTCCACCTACTGGAGGAGAAGTATTGAAATCCTGCAGGGAAACTATAACCCTATAGGATTAAAAAAAACCTGAAACACCTTGGATTGGCAGAGCTAGAAGGAAAGACACACAAACACCATGAAAAAACAAGGGAAGAAAGCACCTCAAACAAACTAAGACACTACATTATTAGAATACATGGTCAGTACAGCAGAAGAAATAACAGAACAGGAGTTCAGGATGTACATAATTAAAATGTTCTGCAACTTTAAGAATGATATAAGAGATTAAGCTCAGTCAGCAAAAGATTATTTCAATAAAGAGATACATAGGCAAATACAGGAAGTAAAAGACCACTTCAATAAGGAGGTAGAGATTCTGAAAAGGAACCAAACAGAAATCCTTGAAATAAAAGAAACAATAAACCAAATTAAAAACTCAATAGAAAGCATCACCAACAGATTTAGACCACTTGGAAGACAGAACCTCAGATACTGAAGACAAAATATTTAACCTTGAGAATAGAGTTGACCACACAGTGAAGATGGTAAGAAACCATGAACAGAACATCAAGAACTATGGTAACATTAAAAGACCAAACTTAAGAATTATTGGGATAGAGGAAGGCACAGGATTCTAAAACAAAGGAATGAACAATCTATTCAATGAAATAATATCAGAAAACTTTCCAAATATGAAAAATAAATTGGAGAATCAAATTCAAGAGGCTTACAGGACACCAAATGTACAAAATCACAACATATCTACACCAGGGCACATCATAATGAAAATGCCTAACATTCAGAATAAGGAGAGAATCTTAAAAGCCGCAAGAGAAAAGAACCAGATTACATATAGGGGAAGCCAATTAAGATCACTGCAGACTTCTCAACCCAGACCCTGAGAGCAAGAAGATCATGGAACAACATATACCAAGTGCTAAAAGAGAGTGGATGCCAACCAAGAATCTTATATCCAGCAAAATTAAGTTTTAGGTTTGATGATGAAATAAAAACCTTCCAAGATAAACAAAAATTAAAAGAATTCACAGCAAGAAAGCTGGCACTACAGAACATTCTTGGCAAATTATTCCATGAGGAGGAAATGACAAACAACAATTAAGAATTACAGAGACAGGAGCTACACTAAAGGAAAGACCAATCAAAGGAGAAACCCAGTCAAGTTAAAAACTAAGAAGAGACCAAAATTTCTGGGAATACAAGCCATGTCTCCATAATAACATTGAATGTCAATGGCCTAAACTCAACAATTAAAAGACACAGACTGGCAGATTGGATAAAAAAAAAAAAAAAAAAAAAGACCCAACAATATGCTGCCTCCAAGAGACTCATCTCATGGAAAGAGACACCCACAGACTGAAGGTGAAAGGATGGAAAAAAAATCTATCACTCACACAGACTGCGTAAACAAGCAGGAGTTTCCATCTTCATTTCAGACAAAGTGGACTTCAAACCAAAGTTAGTGAAAAGGGATAAAGAAGGTCATTTCATACTGCTTAAGGGAATCATACATCAACAAGACATAACAATCTTAAATATCTATGCCCCAAATAATGGAGCAGCCATGTTTGTCAAACAAACCCTTCTCAAATTCAAGAAATAGACCACAACACAATAGTATAGGGAGACTTCAACGTAACTCTCTTACCACTGGATAGATCCTCCAAGCAAAAACTAAACAAAGAATCTGCAAGACTCAATAGAACAATCAATGGTCTAGACTTAACGGATATATATAGAATATTCCATCCTTCAACAAACAAATACACGTTTTTCTCAGCAGCACATGGATCCTTCTCCAAAATAGATCATATGCTATGCCACAAAGCAACTCTTAGTAAATACAAAAAAAATAGAGATACTACCCTGCATTCTATCTGACCATAATGGAATGAAACTGGAAATTAATAACAGTTTAAAGAAAAGAAACCACCACAACACCTGAAGACTCAATAATTTGCTATTGAACAATGCATGGGTAACAGAAGACATCAGGGAGGACATAAAAAATTTCTTGGAGGTAAATGAGAACTCTGATACAACATACCAAAATCTCTGGGACACTATGAAGGCAGTGCTAAGAGGAAAGTTCATTGCATAAGCTCATATATTCAAAGATGTAAAAGTCAACAAATCAATGACTTGGTACTACAACACAAAGCCCTAGGAAAAAAAGAACAAAGTAACACCAAAAGAAGTAGAATAAAGGCAATAATTAGAATCAGAGCTGAAATCAATGAAATTGAAACAAAAGAAACAATTCAAAAAATTGATAAAACAGAAAGCTGGTTCTTCAAAAAAATAAACAAAATTGACAAACCCTTAGCCACCCTAACAAAAAGAAGGAGAGAGAAAACCCAAATTACTAAAATTTATGATAAAAAAGGAAATATCACGACAGACCCTGCTGAAATACAGAGGATAATTAGAAACTATTTTGAAAACTTATATTCCAGTAAAATAGAAAACCCTGTAGACACTGACAAATTCCTAGAGACATATGACCTACCCAAATTGAATCAGGAGGACATTCATGACTTAAACAGATTAATTACAAGCAAGGAAATACAAGATGCCATCAACAGCCTTCCAACCAAGAAAAGCTCTGGACCATAAGAATTCTCAGCCAAGTACTACAGGACCTACAAAGAAGAAATAACTCCAATACTCCTCAAATTATTCCACAAAATAGACAGGAAAGGAACCCTTCCAAACTCATTCTATGAGGCTAGTATCACCTTGATTCCAAAACCAGACAGAGACGTCAAAAAAGGAAAATTTCTGACCAATATCCCTGATGAATATAGATGCAAAAATTCTCAATAAAATTTTGGCAAATTGCATAAAAAAGCACATTAAAAAAATAGTACATCATGATCAAGTGAGGCTCATTCCAGGGATGCAAGGTTGGTTCAACATACGGAAATCAATACACGTAATCCATCACATCAATAGACTTAAAGATAAGAATCACACGATTCTATCAATTGATGCAGAGAAAGCATTTGAAAAAAATACAGCACTCTTTCATGTTCAAAACACTATAGAAACTAGGGATAGTGGGAACATACCTCAACATTGTTAAAGCAATATATGCTAAGCCTAAGGCCAACATCATCCTAAATGGAGAAAAATGGGAAGCATTCCCTCTAAAAACTGGAAAAAGACAAGGATGCCCTCTCTTACCACTCTTATTCAATATAGTCCTTGAAACTCTAGCCAGAGCAATTAGACAGATGAAAGAAATTAAAGGGATACGAATAGGAAAAGAAGAACTCAAACTATCATTATTTGCAGATGACATGATTCTATACTTACAGGACCCAAAAAATTCCACCAGAAAACTTCTAGAACTGATAAATGAATTCACCAAAGTTGCAGGGTATAAAATCAATATCCATAAATCAAATGCATTTCTATACAGCAGTGATAAACCCTCTGAAAGAGAAATTAGAAAAACTACTCCATTCACAATAGCCTCCAAAAAAATAAAATACTTGGGAATCAATCTAACAAGAGTGGTGAAAGACCTCTACAATGAAAACTACAAGACACTAAAGAAAGAAATTGAAGAAGATCTTAGAAGATAGAAAGACCTCCCATGCTCTTGGATAGGCAGAATCAATATTATTAAAATGACCATACTACCAAAAGTGCTATACAGATTCAATGCAATCCCAATTAAAATCTCAAAGTCCTTTCTTATAGAGATAGAAAAGGCAATCATGAAATTCATTTGGAAAAATAAGAGACCCAGAATAGCCAAAGCAACCCTGAGCAAGAAGAATGAAGCAGGAGGCATCACAATACCAGACCTTAAACTCTACTATAAAGCAATAGTAACAAAAACGGCATGGTACTGGCACCAAAATAGACATGTAGACCAATGGTACAGAATAGAAGACACAGAGAGTAATGCACAGAAATACAGCTATCTCATACTAGACAAAGGTGCCAAAAACATTCATTGGAGAAAAGATAGCCTTTTCAACAAATGGTGCTGGGAAAACTGGAAATCCATATGCAGCAAAATGAAACTAAACTCCTATCTCTCACCATGCACAAAACTCAACTCAAAGTGGATCAAAGACCTAGGAATTAGACCAGAGATCCTGCGTCTAATGGAGGAGAAAGTAGGCCCAAATCTTCATCATGTTGGATTAGGCCCTGAATTCCTTAACAAGACACCTATAGCACAAGAAATAAAAGCAAGAATCAATAAATGGGATGGACTTAAACTAAAAAGCTTCTTCTCAGCAAGAGAAACTATCAATGAAGTGAACAGAGAGCCTACATTCTGGGAGCAAATTTTTGCCACACACACATCAGATAGAGCACTGATCTCCAGGATATATAAAGAACTCAAAAAACTTAACACCACAAAAACAAACAACCCAATCAATCAGTGGGCTAAGGAGCTGAATAGAAACCTCTCAGAAGAAGATATACAATCAATATACATATATATGAAGAAGTGTTCAACGTCTCTAGCCATTAGAGAAATGCAAATCAAAACTACCCTCACATTTCATCTCTCAGAATGGCAGCTATCCAAAATGCCAGCAACAATAAGTGCTGGCGAGGATGCGGTGAAAAAGGTACACTCAAACATTGCTGGTGGTACTGCAAAGTGGTGTAACCAATCTCAAAGCAGTATGGAGATTCCTTTAAAAACTTGGAATGGAACCACCATTTGATCCAGCTACTCCACTCCTCAGCCTATACCCTAAAGATTTAAAAACAGCATACTACAGTGACGCAGCCACTTCAATGTTTATAGCAGCACAATTCACAATTGCAAAACTGTGGAAGCAACCCAGATGTCCTTCGATAGATGAGTAGATACAGAAACTGTGGTGCATATACACAATGGAATATTATTCAGCAATAAAAGAGAATAAAATTATGGCATTTGCAGGTCAATGGAGGGAATTGGAGAACATTATGCTAAGTGAAGTGAGCCAATCCCAAAAAACCAAATGCCAAATGTTCTCTCTGATTAGCGGATGCTGATACATAAGGTGGGTGGGAATGGGGAACTTAGGAGAAATGGAGGAACTCTGGATGGGGTAGGGGGAAGGGAAAGGGGAATGGGTGTAGTAAAGATAATTGAATGAGATGGTCATCACTACCGTAAGTGTATGTATGAAGACACAAATGGTGTGACTCTATCTGGTTTGCAACCAGAGAAATGGAAAAATTGAGCTCTATATATGTACCTTGACTTGACTTCAAATTCATTTAAATAAATTAATTAATTAGTTAAAAAAATAATAAATTGAAGAGGCAGCCACAAATTGCTGTAGGTCTCATTGCTATCTCAAAGAAATATGTTCAACTAAGCCCACTCTATCTTTTTTCAAGGGTGAAGACTTATAACACTGGGAAATAGGGTCCTGTCAGTCTGCAGAAGTGATATAGCCCAAGGTTGAATGTATCACAGAACACTATACAGAAAACAACTCCCTCAAAATTTACTTCTCAGAGTCTGACTAAAGTAAAGGGAATAATGACATTGATATATTCCCAATCACTAGTTACTTTGAATATATGAAAGAAATAAGATCTATCATCAATACAAATGGGAAAAGGATGTAACCCAATCACATTGAGAGTTTCAAAACCTAGATATGATAATTAGTCTCAAATATTGTTTTTTTCCTCTTGGAAAGATCTACCATAACTTGAGATGCGTATGAGCAAGCATATATCACTCTTTTTTATCATTAGCACATGGCAATTATATATAATAGCGAGGTTCATTTTGACATATATGCACAGAATATAATTTGCTCCATATTAATCTGCAGTATTTCCACTCTCCTTCTCTTCCTCCCTTCTCTTCTTTCCCTTCCTCCCCTCTACTGGTCTTTCTTCTACTTCTTTGCAATTTTTTTTTGAATTAGAACTTTATAGATATGCATAAAAATGGAATTCACTGTAGTGTATTCACAGATGTACATAGCATAATTTGGTCAATTTTATTCTACAGTTCCTCCTTTTTCCAGTCTCTTCTCCCTCCCCCTCAATTCTTTTCCTCTACCCTATTGATATCCCTTCTATTTTCATGCCCTCCTCTTTTTCTTTTTTGTTTATTTTGCTCTAGTTTTCACATATGAAAGAAAACTTCACATCCTTGACTTTCTTAGTCTCACTTATCTCATTTAGCATGATGCTCTCCAGTTCCATCCATTTACCAGCAAATGACATAATTTCATTCTTCTTTAGGACTGAATAAAACTCCATTATGTATATATACCATATTTTCTTTATCCATTCATCTGTTGACAAGCATCTGGGCTGGTTTCATACCTTGGCTATTCTGAGTTGTTCTACTATTAACTAAATATGGTTATAATAGCATGAGGACTTTAGTTCTTTTTAATAAATACTAAGGAGTGGCATAGCTGGGTCATATGGTCGTTCTATTCATAGTCTTTGGAGGATTCTCCATACTGCTTTCCAGAGTGGTTGTGCTAATCTTCAATCCTAACAACAAAATTATGAGCGTACCTTTTTCCCCACATGGTTGACAGCATTTATTACTTGTATTCTTGATGATGGTCATTCTAACTGGAGTGAGATGGATTTTTAATGTAGTTTCTATTTGCATTTCCTGATTGCTAGGGATAGTGAACATTTTTTTCATGTATTTCCTAGCCACTTATATTTCTTCTTTTGAGAAATGTCTGGTTAGTTCTTTTGTCCATTTACTGATTGGGTTATTTGGGGCTTTATTGGAGGAGGGGTTAGGTTTTTTAGTTCTTTATATATTCTAGATATAAATCCCCTGTCAGAGGAGTAGCTGGCAAAAAAATTTTCTCTCTTTATCCTCTTATTGTCTTTGCTGTGTAGAAGTTTCTTAATTTGATGCTATCCCCCTTATTGATTCTTGTTTTTATTTCTTGAGTTTTAAAAGTGTTGTCAAGGAAGTTAATGCCTGCATCAAGAAGTTGGAGTGTTGACCCTGTTTTCTTCTAGCAGTAGCGAAGTTTCTGGTCTAATTCTTTTTTTTTTTTTTAATATTTATTTTTTAGTTGTAAGTAGACAGAATATCTTTATTTTATTTTTATGTGGTGCTAAGGATCGAACACAGTGCCTCATGCATGCTAGGCGGGCACGCTACCACTGCACCATAACCCCAGCCCCTCTGGTCTAATTCTTATGTTTTCATCCTCTTTGAGTTGACTTGTGTGCAGAATGAAATATATGAACTTAGTTTTGTTCTTCTACATGCATATATCCAGTTTTCCCGCACCGTTTGTTAAGAGGCTATCTTTTCTTCAAGTTTTTGGCAACTTTGTCTAGTATTAGATGACTGTATCAATGTAGGTTTGTTTTGTGTATTCTATTCTATTCCATTGGTCTATTTTGATGCCAATACCATACTGTTTTTGTTACTATACCTCTGCATATAATTTGAGATCAGATATTGTGAGGTCTCAAGCATCACTCTTCCTGTTCAGTATTGCTCTGGCTACTCTGGTTCCTTATTATTCCATATTTCCTTAACAAAATATTAGCAAACCACATTTAAACACACATTAAGAAAACAGCATACCATGATCAAATGGATTTTATCCCAGGAACGCAAAATTATCTCAGCTGGTTTTTGTTTCAGGTTAATAATGGTCTCAGTCCCAGTTTAGAATGAGTTGAGAAGTGTTCTAGTCCCATTTTTGGAAGAATTGTAGTGATCATTTAATGTTTGGTAGAATTTAGCAGTGAACCTATCTGGACCTGAGCTTTTCAAATAGTGATTTCTTTTTACTATTAATTTAGCCTCTTTATATTTTATGGGTTTATTATTTCTTCTTGAGTTTCTTTTGGTAGTTCTTTTCTCACTCTAAGTAGTCACTTCTCTTAAGTTAATTTTGTAATTTATTTTCAGGCACTCATTCTCTCTCTTTATTTCTTTTCCAGGCTTTGGGGTTCTCAAATCTAGACCTAGTGCATGTGTTCATGCTAGGCAAACTCTCTACCACTGAAATGCCTACCTGGCCCTCTTTTTCATTCTAATCCTAATAATTTGAGTTTTCTCTTCCTTGACCTTTCCTTTTACCCAATTCCACTGACAAAATCTTGAGCCAAATTAAATCCAACTCTCTGCCTTCTCTACACCAACATACGCAGCTAAATTTGTGTAGAAAACAAGACATAATCATGTAGAATGGACTTTTCCAATTTTAATATTCTGAGAAATATATGGATTGTTGGGAATGTCCAAGACAGTGATAGATGAAGAAAAAAACTGAAGTCAAGCTCTCACATGAATCACAATGAAATTCACTATTATATATAATTATAATGCACAAATAAATTTTTTAAAAATATTTTAGATGAGTCAAATACTTAATATATCCAGCTCACTACCTGTCATCACCTTGAAATATATCACAGGCAGCTACCTTATGAGTCATCCTGGGTCATTGTATTTTGGGTGATAAGAAAATATGGGTTCCAAATTGTATTTTAAGGATAATCTACATTGACTTCTGGAAGGCGACATGTGGGAAGATTCCTCTTCTGTATAATTTTGCTATTTTATATAATATGTAATAAAAATAAAGATTTACATTTTTCTTTCATGCTGTTTAATCCCTAACCTCTAGCGGAAATAGAGATTCATCTTATGAGTTCATATAAGTATGTCAGCAAATTTACCTGGATATTGAACTAGGCTCCAATGGGCAGAAGTGACCTCCTCTTTCTTGATATAAGTAAGGTGTTCACAGAGGACATCATGATATTTTTGTGCCATTTGGGAATAAAGTGCTTGACCTAAATGAATCCTCTAGTGTATGTCAGTCAGGATTAGTTTAAGAAAGTTGCAATTCCTAGTTATTTTGAGCAGAAAATAATTTAATTCAAGTAATATCATACTTAAATATTATTGGAAGGGCCCAAAGAAGTAAAATTTAGGAGACTTCAATCAAATCTTCAATTTCAAAACTTCTATTACAGACAAAATACAAAGATCCAGAAATGTGTGTGCTTTTTCTTCCAATACTTAAGGAAATTGGGCTTAATATTGAAGACATCCAAAGTTGATGATTAAGTAGAAAATCAAATGATATAACATGTTATGATTAATCTGGTGTTTACATTTTTATTAAAGAACAATCAAGTTCCTAAAAAATGTTACTTTTTGTTAAAAAACGTGCTCACATAGAAAAGATAATTGATGAGTAAACATAAAGTTTGTGATAACCCAAATAATTTTAAGTTCAAAATGAAAATTAGTCTCATTCAGGGAAAGCATTTTCAGGACTATTATAACATTTTCAGTGAGATTATATATAAGGTAGCAAGAATTTTCAATTTCAGAAGTAATAGAAATAGAAGAAACAAAATGGTTCAAAAGACACTACTTAGAAGTGTGCAGCATACAATTCCAAAGACTGAAATAATCTAAGAATAAAGATGAACCATTCCCACAAGAGTCAGGTCATCCCAATCAATGCCCAGTAGGCTGTCCTTCAGGGACTCAAAAGTATTTAGTGAAATGGATTCCAAAAAGAGAAGAGCTAGTAGCTAAGGGAGAACCTCAGCTACTGGGTTGGCTACATCAGGCTTACACAGAGGTACCATGGGAGGAATCCTGTTAGTCAGACTCAATCAAAGGGTAATAGATTTTCGACCACCTGCACTACTGGTTCCAAGCCTTAGATTGCTGTAGAACATAGAAACCGTCTCTCTCACTCTGAGGTCTCATTATATTGTGTTTATTATTCAAGTCAAATTTTTCAGAACCACCAACGATTTCTAGCCATCAATTTTCTCATGGCCTCTTTAACCTCCTTGTTCCTGAGACTGTAGATGAGGGGGTTCAGCATGGGGATCACCACTGTGTAGAACACAGACACCACCTTGTTCTGGTCAGTGGAGTAGCTGGACTTGGGCATCACATAAATGAAGGTAATGGTCCCATAGAACAGAGTGACCGCAGTGAGGTGGGAGGTGCAAGTGGAGAAGGCCTTGTGGCGCCCCTCGGTGGAGCGCATCCTCAGGATTGAGAAGAGGATGTAGATATAAGAGACAGCAATGACAAGCACTGTGACCACAATGATGGAACCTGAAGAGATGGCTGGAATTATTTCTGAAGTCAAATCATGAGAACAAGAAAGCTTTAAAAGGGGTGAATAGTCACAGAAAAAATGATTGACTTTATTTGGTCCACAGAAAGACAGATTTAATAAACAGCCAGTAAATGTCCAAGCATTCACACAGCCACCCAGGTAGGAAGCCCCCATTAAGAGCATGCAGACTCCAGGGGACATGTGGGTGGAGTACAGCAGAGGTGAGCAGATGGCCACATAGCGATCATAGGCCATGGCAGCCAGCAGGAAGCACTCAGCGGTCCCAAATGTCACCACAGAACAGAGTTGGGCTACACAACCAGCCGCAGGGATAAAAGTGACCTTCCTAAGGAAGCCCGTGAGCATGACAGGTGTGACTGATGAGGAGTACCCAATGTCTACGAAGGCCAAATGGCAGAGGAAAAGGTACATTGGAGTATGTAGCTGAGAGGTGCTTCTGATTAACATGATTATGGAGGCATTGCCCACTAAGGTGACAATATAAATTCCTACAAACACAACAAATAAAATGGTACAAATTGTACCATTCTCTGTCAATCCCAAAATAATGAACTCTGTCACAATTGTGCAGTTTCCAGTCCCCATTTATATTGGGAATAGTGCCCACTGAAAGAAAAACAAGTAGTTGTTAGAATGGAATACAATAGTATCCTTTGCATACTTACTTTTACAATCATTGTATGATGTAAAGTCCCAAAACATAAACACTCATTTGCAAATTTGGGGGAAAATATTTTCATATAATACCTCATGCAAAACTTGATAAAATAAGTGCTCATCAATTCATGGCCAGGAATATGCACAAACCTTTTTTTTTTAACACACTCAAATCATGTGTGCATCATATTGTTGGTTCAGGTGTTCTGTGAAGAATAAAGATGAACCAGAATAGAAAAACAACTTATTTTTCTTTCAAGAACTCAGTGTCAAGCAGACTGAATTAACTCTCCTGCCCTCTCTCCCCACTCCACACACACACATTGGCTTTGATAACCATGTGCTCAGCCAGTCACATTATTACCTTTAAATATTAACAAAGATACTTAAATAATGTTATATGTTGAATTAACTGATAATAACATGTTATTATGAACACCATGCATTTATGTATCTGAACTCCAAAATGCTACCATTCTTATCTTTGTATGAGACATAAGAAAGAATATTTTTAAGGCTGAATGGAAGCTTAACCTTATAAGGAAAATACCAGTCAGAGCTTATTTAAGTGTAATTATGGCACAGAAGCAACATGGGCAGAAATGCCATGAGCTTTGGAGACATACAGGCTTGGGATCTGGCTTCAGCTTTGTCACTGACAATCTATAGAATCTTAGACAATTTATATAAACTATTCAATACCCTTAACTACTATTTTTTATAAAACACACCTCACAGGATTCTTATTTATTTATTTATTTATTTAGGTACTGGGGATTGAACTCAGGGGCACTCGACCAATGAGCCACATCCCCAGCCCTATTTTGTGTTTTATGTAGAGACAGGGTCTCACTGAGTTGCTTAGCACCTCGCCATTGCTGAGGCTGGCTTTGAACTTGTGATTCTCCTGTCTTAGCCTCCCTAAGTGCTGGGATTACAGGCTTGAGCCACCGCACCCGGCTAGGATTCTTATTTTTAATAAGATGATATATGTTGTAATAACAAGCACTGATATTAGAAATATGAGGATGAGGAAAAATAATACTTCAAAATTACCAATTCCTAACTTCTAATATATAAATGAGAAACAAACATTCTTGTATCAATAAAAAAAGGAACACTATTACCTGTAGATGTATGTACCTCAACAAAAAGGACAACTAACAAAGAATTATCAATGTAAAGCAAGGCAATATTTGAGAAATGAGGTCTTTGGGGATATAACCTCTTGAGTACAATTACTGGTTTGCAAAAAACCCATCCTGATGGTGAAAATTGCAGATACACATTCCAATATAAATGGATTGTCTAATATAAATTAATTTTGTGTGCATTAGACTATTTTAGATGAAAAATTCTGATGAGTTGCTAAAACCATTCTAATTATACTGGAACTCACAAGGGTAAGCAAAAGTACAGTGTCCTAGACACAATTTCAAACCAAAATAGGTATCTTTCTAGAAAAAAATAAGTGCTTATGAATTTTTTGTTTTTCTAGAAGTTTCCACCTTTATTTTTTATTTTAACTAGTTATTTTGAAATAATTGGAGATTCACATACAATTATAGGAAATAATACCAATGCAGAGATCCTATATTCCTTTTACCCAATAATAACATCTCGTGAAACTGTCATGCAATATCCCAACCAGTATATTGACAGTGATACTGTCAAGATGTAGAATATTTACATCACCACAAGGATCACAAATGTTACCTTTTATAACACAATGACTCATCCATCCTCATCCTCTTCTTAACTTCTGGCAACATTTAGTATGTTCTCCATTTCTATAATTTTATCATTTCAAGAATTTTTTCATTATATAATACCCTGCTAGTTAGGTATCTAATTTTTTCCTTTCAACAATTGTTTTCCTTAAAATCTATTTTGGACTACATTGTACTTATACTACTGTGCTTTTTCTCTACTGTTATAATTTTCCCAGTGATAAATCTTTCCAATCATTTACTTTCAACCTTCCTCTCCCAACTCCAACCTAACTTTTCAAGTGGTCCTTTGTCCCATTTCTTTCTTCACAGGTGATTGGAAAGATACATATCTTCTTCCTACTATTCTAAAATTATATTTGACAAAAGACCCTGGGCAAAATTATAAATGTACATATTATCTGTCCTACATGAATTCTTCTTTCTGATAAGAATGGAAAAGAAGGGGAGTTATGTCAGTAAGGTGGCACTGGAGATTGAACCTGGAGATACTCTACCACTGAGCTACATCTTCAACCCTTTTTATTTTTTATTTTGAGACAGAGTCTCATTAAGTTGCCCAGGCTAGCCTCAAATGTATTGCCCTCCTGCCTCAGCCTCCTGAGTCACTAGGATTATAGGCATGTGCCATGACACTTGGCAAGTATAGAGTTTTCTATGTAATTAAGATTGTCAGCCTAAAATAGTTATAACTATTAGATATTTTATGTAAACCTCATGATAAATGCAAATAAAACACCTATGAAGATATACAAAGGAGATGGGAATCAAAGAATATTACTACAAAAAAATCAACAAATCACAAAGGAAGACAGTAGAAGAGGAAAAGATGAACAAAAGAAGGAAATAATTAACAAAATGGCAATAGTAAGTCCTTACCCATCAATAATCACTTTAAACATAGACAAAAAACCCCAGTCAAAAGACATAATGAAGATTCATCCAAAAAGCTATTAGAATAAATAAATTCAATAAAGTTGTAAGATCAAAAACAAAAATCATCTGCCTTTCTATACACTAACAATGAACTATTTGTAAAGGAATTAAAAATAATCCTATTTCTAAAATAGGCAAAAAGAGTAAAGTGCATAGGAATAAACTAAGGATATATAAAAGATCTGAACCCTGACACCTGCAAAATCTTGATGAATGAAATGGTAGAAAACATAAACAAATGTAAAGGCATCGTGTTCATGGATTGGAAGACTAAATATTGTTAAAATGTTCACACCACCCAAAGCAATCCATAGAGTCAAGACAATCCCTATCAAAATCCCAACTATATTCTTGATATAAATGAAAAAATTAATCCTAAAATTCATAGGGACCCACAAAAGACACCAAATAGCCAAAACAATCTTGAGAAAAAGGAACAGAGCTGAAGCACCATACTTTCAAAGTACCTTTACAGTAATTTAAACAGTATGATATTGGCATGAAGACAGACATATGATCAAAAGAATAGATAGGAATTCCATATATAAACTTTACAGACATCTCAAATGATACTTGAGGATGGTCCCATGACTACATAATGGAGAATGGAAATTCTCTTCAACAAATGGTATTGGAGAAATTAAATAATTAAATGTAAATGAATGAAATTCGACTTCTATCTTATACCATTTGCAAAAATAAACTCAAAATGGGTAAAGACTTAATTAAAATTAGAAACTATAAAATTCACAAAATAAAATATAGGGGGAAGCTTTATAACATTGCTCTGGGCAATGATTTCTTAGAAATGAACCCAAAGCACAGACCACAAAAGCAAAAATAGACAAAAGGACTATGACAAACTAAAAAGCTCCTGCTCAGCAAAGAAAACAATCATCAGAATTAAATGGCATCCTATAGAATGAGGAAATATTTGATTATCATGTATCTGAAAAAAAGTTTAATTTCCAAAACATATAAGGAAAACTTTTAATTCAATAGCAAAAAAAAAAATCCCTAATAACCCAATTAAAAAATGAGCTAAGAAATCAAACATTTCTCCAGAGAAGACATATAAGTAGCCAGTGGATAATTAAAAGATGCTCACTGTCACTTGTCATCACTTGAATGTAAATTAAAACCAAAATTAGATATTGTCTCACACTTGCATGAATGGCTATCATTAAAAAAAAAAAAAAAGACAAGAAGTGTTTTCAAGGATGTGGGGAATTTAGAGTCCTTGTACACTGTTTGTGGGAATGCAAAATGGTACAGTCCCCCAAGGAATACAGTATGAGAGTTCCTTTAAAAATTAAGAATAAAACTACCACATGAGGCAGAAACATGTCTTCTGAGTATTTGTCCAAAATAATTGAAATCAGTATTTCATGAATTCAATGAATTCATGTTTTCATTGCAGCACTGTTCAAAATAGCCTAGATGTGAAAACTGACTAGATCCCCTTCAAAAGATAAATAAATAAAGAAAATGTAGCATATATATATAGTGGAATTTCATTCAGCTTAAAAGAAAAGGAAATTTTGCAATATGCAACTTCAATGTCCTTTAAGACATTATGCAAAATGAAATAAACCAGTCACAGGACAGAAGCTGCATAATTCCACTTAAATATCTAAAATAGTCAAATTCACTATTGAATAATGAATAGTGGATAGTAAATAGTGAATAGTCAAATTTACTCAACAAGTAAAATTGTGGGTCCAGCATCTGAGGGTAGGGGACATGGGAAGTTACTAGTCCATAGCCATAAATTTTCAGTTAAGCAAGATGAATAAATTTAGTCACATGCTCTACTACAGAGTTACACCCTGACTCTTGAGTAAAGATAGAGATGTCAGAGCTACTATTTTAATAGGCCATAGTATAGAGGCTGATACATAAAGGATTTTAAAAAATGGTTTAACATCAACTCAGCAAATGTCTATTTTTTACTCTTGTATTTCTAGCACTGGACCATTAAATACGTATACAAAGTCATAAACACAGGATATTCACACCAGGGCAAGAGGAAGATTTTCAACTACAATGAATACTGTCAAGTGTTGTGAACAAAATGTTAGAGGATGATAAAAGGAATTTAATTCTCCCAGATGTGATCTGGGATGTTTCTATGGAATCATTGGCTACCTATTTGTGTCACTCATCAGTCACAGTCAGGTAGGGAGATAAGGTCTGAGGAAGGGACAGAAAAGGCAGAAAGGAGGTTACCACCCACCTGACATTCCACCTGAAGCCTCTCCTGTGAGAGGAAGCTGGGTCATTGTGTGGTTAAAGGGAAGAAGTTGGAGGACTGGAGGAATTCAAGCCGCTAAAGGGAAAGTCCCCCAATCTTGTGTATATTCAATAGTCCAAGGGACTAACCTAAAATTAACTCCTTGCTTGTTAATATATTTTTAGCATTGGAATTTGCTCCCTTTTTATGCATTTTCCAGGGGATGGGGAGAAACTTACCATTTTACAGTAGAAAAGAAAGTATGTCAGGTTCAGATGTCAATCAAGGTGTCAATCAACTTCAAGTCCACCCAGGGAAAAAGGGGAGAACTAGCATGTACTGATAAAAGCAAGCTCCACTGCGTTGATGAGACCTTCAGCTACTTCCTAGCTTGGCCTACTCCCAGTACACTCCCAGACTGTAGTTTTGCTTTCAATAAACCTTTCCTTGCTAACTTTTGGTGTCTGGCTTAATTTTTTGTTGGGAGGCCAAGAACCTGGACATGGAACCTCCTGATTAATAAGAGTCATGTCTTCTTACAACCTAAGTGAACTGTCTTTCTGGGACAGATGGAACCTCACAACATGTCCATTTCCTAATTTGTTGAAGTTGAGGTGTTTGAGCTGCTAGATTCTTCTAATTTAGATCATCAGGCTTAGCCTTTTTCCAAAGGAGAATTACCTACGGGCTCTCCAAGCTCAGGATAAAAGGAACCTGACTTTTAACCTAGGGAACATTGTTCTGTGTAACCAGTTAAAGAACATCACAAGCTAACTGTGGCCAAGACAAGCTAACAGTCAATGCAGTAGTTATATATGTCAGAGTCATTAAAAATGTTAGTGTAAGCTTCATTGATCTATTAAACATTCACACACAATAGTAGACCAGAGTAGGCAACAGAGAGAGAGAGAGAAGAGGAGGAAGAAGAGGAGGAGGAGGATGTCATCTACCAACAATTGGTATAATGCACATTATGTCTAGGACAAATCTATAAGATGCAGGAAATACCTGGATGTGGTGGTGCATGCCTGTAATCTCAGTGACTCGGGAGACAGACAGGAGAACTGCAAGTTCAAGGCCAGCAATTTAGCAAGGCCCTAAGCAACTTAGTGAGACTTCATCTCAAAATAAAAAATAAAAAAGACTGAGGATGTAGCTCAATGGGAAAGCATCCTTGGGTTAAAGGATGTACATCCCTACTACAAAAAGAATGTGGAAAATATATTATTTTTAGTTTATGTCACTTACATGAAAATAACATTACAATTCTATTGGATGCACGTTTGTATAATAAACTTTTGGCAAACCCAAATTATCTCTAAATGTAGGTGACATGCATACCTGAGCCACTGAATACAGCCAAATTTCAGTAGTGCCACAAACAGCTGCAAGCATATTACTCATTTTGGTCTAAAAATAGACTTAAATTATAGCAAAATGTTGTAATTTCTTTTTTCACATTATTCAATTAAAAATAAATTGAAACCTCTGAGTATTTAGAAAACATTTCACTCAGAATTTTACATAATCATGTGCACATTTTTTTGTCTGTCCCAGTAGGTGAGTACATGTAATTCTCTCTCCCAGTGGGTTGTCTGTGTAATTTTCCAAAACAAGTGCTGTAATTAATTTGTAACTTCAAGTGAAGTAGGTAATTTGGGGCCATATCCCAAATGACCAAAATGACACTTAAATATGGCTTTGCTGTAAAGCAACAATTCCTTGGAGTCTATCCTCACTGTTTCAGTAGATGTTTAACTAGTTTAGACTTCTTATTTTTATTAACAACATAGAAATATTTGATTCTCCTGTATGTTCCAGAAAGAACAAATTATTTCAAGGAAACTGTTAGAAATTGAGAGCCTATTTTTTATTCCTCTACTTTGCAAACAGTACTTGGTGTTTTATCTACATCACATGAATTAACACAAGAATCATATGAGGTATGTATCTCCTTTTTTACAGATAAGAAAATAGAAAACCAAGAAATTCTTATAATCTTATGATTCCTCTACTAAGAAGTAGAGGTAGAAACTCATGTCAGGTTTCCATGTCCCCAAAGTCCATGACATTTCCACACATCACTTTGTCTTCCGTACTGGCACCATATTCAACTTTGAAAATATTTGTGTCTTTTATACACCTATTTTCTTTAAAAATATAATTCTGGTTTAAATCTTTATCTAGATAAAAAAGAATATGAAAATTCTGACACATGATCTTATGTGACGCTGACTGGATATCATTTGACAGAATCTTTGGCTAAGAATGTGGTTGCCAATAGTTACATGCACATTTTTAAAAATTATTCTTCAAATAGGTGTTCTTGAAGGAAAAGCAAATTATTCTAAAGAATATGTTGGTCTTTAGATTAGAGTCTTGGAAAAAGATGAATGTGACTAGCATTCTCCCCTGTCTTTGCCCATGTGCTATATTTTGAACAAAAAGATCATTATTCTAAAATGCTAATTAATCTTTCTTTCAATGTAATTTTCTCACTTTTCTAGCTAGCCACAACATCCTGACCTCCCGAATCCTCTCACTTGTGTCAAGTGCCCTCATTGCTTATATCCACACCATTGCTTGTTGGAACTGGCAAAACTAAAACTTACCTAATGCAAATCTCCAAGTATTTCTATTCATTTAATTAATGCTAGTCCATAGTGTTACCTAGACTCCTTGTATTGCTTCACACAATCCAATAAGCATAAAAAGGTATGATAAAGAAGATAAATCCTGGCACACTTTGTGAAATATCTCATAACAATAATAAAAATTCTATTTAGCCTTTTCATCTTGAATATAGACACCAGCCACCACTTGGTATCAATTATTATAATTAAGGATATGATTATTATTCCAGGAAAAGGAGAAAGTCAGAAAGAAAGAGATGTCTAAGTCAACTCTACCTTTATTGGCCCATTAAGCTATATAAACAGAGATAGCATTTACTAAATAGAGAGCACAGGGCAGAGGTACATTTGGGATGGGAATGGAAAAACCAAGAGCTGGCTTTCCCATGAACATTTAAGTTATTTATAGTTTGTTTTTACCATCAATGTTGTAAACATCCATTTATATATTTCTTGAGCACATGGAGATTAGACTTGCTCTATTGTGCACAAGTAGGAATCTAATATCTGGGTGCTAAGGTAAATGAGTTTTCAATTTTAATATTTCATAGAATTTGAAAAGAAAATTTGTGTGTGCCAAGTATTCTAAGTAAAATAATGTCCGCCATTTTTAAAATTTAACTGCATGCTTATATTTAGGTGTATACATTAATTGTGGGGTCATTTCAGCCTGTTAAATCTCCTCTGGTTCTGGTTTCGATAGGCACCATTAAATGGATAGATGGAGACTGAAAACAATACGGCAGTGACAGAGTTCATTATTTTGGGATTAACAGACGATCGTACACTATGTGCCATCCTCTTTGTGGTTTTTCTGGCAGTTTATATAGTGACCATAGTGGGAAATATCAGCATAATCCTTTTAATCCGAAGCAGCCCGCAGCTTCACACCCCAATGTACCTTTTCCTCAGCCATTTGGCCTTTGTGGACATTGGATATTCCACATCAGTTACACCAATAATGCTCATCAGTTTCTTAAGAGAAAAAACCACTATCCCTCTCACTGGCTGCATAGCCCAGCTCGGCTCTGATGTCACTTTTGGGACTACAGAGTGCTTTCTGCTGGCCACCATGGCCTACGATCGCTATGTAGCCATCTGTTCTCCCCTGCTCTACTCCACCCAGATGTCCCCAGTGGTCTGCCTCCTCCTGTTGGGGGCATCCTACCTGGGCGGTTGCATGAATGCATCATCATTTACGGGCTGTTTGATGAACCTGTCCTTCTGTGGCCCAAATAAAATCAACCACTTTTTCTGTGACCTCTTCCCACTCCTGAAGCTTTCTTGTGGTCATGTTTATATTGCTGAGATTTCTCCTGCTATCACTTCTGCCTCTGTCCTGATGAGCACATTGTTCACCATAATTGTGTCCTACATATACATCCTCCACTCCATCATGAAGATGCGCTCCACTCAGGGAAGGAACAAGGCTTTCTCCACCTGCACTTCTCACCTCACTGCAGTCACTCTGTTTTATGGGACAGTTTTGTTTGTGTATGTAATGCCCAAGTCAAGCTATTCAGCTGACCAGGTCAAAGTGGCCTCTGTGATCTACACGGTGGTGGTCCCCATGTTGAACCCGCTCATCTACAGTCTGAGGAACAAAGAGGTGAAAGAGGCCATGAGAAAGCTGATGGCGAGAACACATTGGTTTTCTTGAATTAAATCAGATATAAATCCATAAATAACAAAATCGATAATTTAGGAGACATTTGTGCTTGATATTTTAATGATATTTATCATGAACTCAATCACTTAACATTGGCGAACTGCTTCTGTCAATATAGAAAGCCAATGTTTATTTCCATTTATGAAGTTAAATGTGTCATTTACATGGACAGCTGCTGGATTCAAATGAAATATGGATTTTACAAGGTAAGAATACTTCAGTAAATAGATGCTAACATAAAATCTTCCCTATTTGCCAATTACAGAGTTCTATTTAAATAGAGACATTTCAAAGACTAAATTTCTTTAAAATTTTATTGTGTAAAATAACATTCAGGAAAGAAATGTCCAGTAGATGTGTAATAATTGGCAACATTGACAATTCAGGCAGTTCAGGTCACTTCCTTTAAGGTCCTTCCTACTCCTGGGCAATGGATATTTACATGTTTGGAAACAGTGATGCTGGTGTCTCAGAAAAAGATTCTATTTATTTTCCTTTTATTTAAGCCAGAGCAAAAATCATGATTCTGCTCTTTGGTCATCATGAGCACCAATTTAGATAACACAGAAGACACTAAATTTCAGCTGAGGTTTATTATTAACTGAAGTCTTCATAGGTAAGTGCTAGAATAGAACCTTGGAAGCAAACATTTCTTTGGAGTAGGAAAAAATGGGACAGTGAGACTTCCTTGAATAGTAACTGATATACAGAAGATTATGGTGGAAGCAAAAAATATATTTGCCATGTACTTCAGTATCTCTCAGGGGGTGTCCAGTGTCTCTACTTCTCCTACTGCCCTTTGCAAAAGTGCTCAAGATGTAGTCTGGTTATGGCAATTGCCTCTAAATTGATTCCCTGCTCCCTGTATTACTTCTTCTGCAATAATTTCTGATTCATAGTTCAGCTGATGAATTTTTATTATTAGCATAGCAATAATATTGGACAAATCCTGAGACAGTATGAAGGGACTATTTTCTAAGCTGATCTCCCATTCCTGGGTTCTTCACTGACCAGATCAAGGGAAAGTGCCTCTTCTTCAGCCTAAAAGCCACTGGTCCTATTTCCCCATTTATGCCTGTTTACTTGCATCTTTATGAGCCTAGAATTCTCCTTAGTACAAAAATTCTGGGGCTAAAGATAGCACAGACATGGCAAAGAGAGCTCTCAAAGCATGATTTCAGTCTGGTTTTGGAAGGGCTGTCTCAGTGCTGTGGTGGGAACCTGCATTCAGCTGGTTGAAGTTGTTCACTGGCTGTTTTCACCAGTCCTCTTCACTTTGGCCTCCACATTTGGCCCTTCAACAGGGTTCATCCTCAGCCTTTCTTCCCATTTCCTGATGGTCCCTTGAGTGACCCTATCTTCTCCCATGAGGTCAGCAGCCACCTGAGTGGTCTTTCCGAAGAACACATGAACTTCTCCACCAGTCTTTTCCCCAGGATTCTCAAACTTAGTGTGCCCTGACCAAATTTATCATATTTCTTCCAAAGCTGTTCCTTCTCCTCCATTTCCTTTCTCAATCAATGTCACTTCTTGGTGATGCTGGTATTCCAAAAACTTGGGGTGGACCTCACTGCACACCCATATATATGGCTGGCCTTCCTCCTTCCCTTTCCTTCTCTCAAAAGAAAAAAATATTTATCTAAGCCCCTTTTGTTTAGATGCTCCCCAACTAATTACGATAACTCTATGCATGGATTTGCCCTGGATGTTTCGACTCTAAACGATTCAAGTAATTAAAATCATCCAGATGTGAGGGAGGTATTGCATCCTCTAAACGATTCAAGTAATTAAAATCATCCAGATGTGAGGGTTGCATTTGGCTTGTTATGTCCTTGTTGTACAGGTTATAGATCTATGCAAATTTTCCTCTCAGAAGTTTTGAATCAATTGAAGCATGACAATAAAATGAAGATATATGGAAGAGCAAAAGACTATTTTTAGAAATGGTATTAGGGAATGTGGTTTGTATTTGTGGACACATGTTTTCATGTTCTGTCATTGTTCTTCTGTTTTGGTTATTTGCAGTGCTGGGAATCAAACCTAAGCACTTGTGCATGCTCGACAAGTGTTTTACCATTGACCTAAACCCCCAGCCCTGTTTTCATCCTCTGAATCCTAGAATTTGATACTCTTTCTTCTCTGTCACTGAGCAGACATTCAGGTTTTCCCAATGAAACTATTTTTACCCCATTAGCTTACAACATGGCCCAAAGCAGTCATAAGCACTGAGGGCAGGCCTGGTCCCAGGAGAAAGGAGGAAAAAGAAGGGCTGGGATGCTGTTTTGGGGTGAATCATGTCCTCCCGAAATTTATATATTGAACTTTTAATCCCCAATACTTCAGGATCTGACTGTATTTGGAAATAGGTTCATTGCAAATTCAATTTGTTAAGATGGGATTTTTACTGGAATAGGGTGGACTCCTCATCCAGTATGACTGATGAAATTTGTTAAAAGGGAAATTTTGGACACAGACATCACACAGGGAGAATGCAGTGTGGAGATAAAGACAGATATCTAGATGATGCTTCTATGTGCCAAGGAATGCCAAAGACTACCTTCAACTTTCAGAAGCTAGGGGAGAGACATGGAACATGTTCTCTCTCACTGCCCTCAGAAGGAGCCAACCCTGCCAACACCTTGATCTTTGACTTCTAACCTTCAGAACTGTGAGAAAATAAATTTCTGTTTTTTAAGACACTCAGTTTGTATCACGTTGCTATAGTACCCTAGTCAAGTAATACAATTGAGCTGGGTGCAGTGGCGCACGCCTGTAATCCCAGCATTTTGGGTGGCTGAAACAGGAGAATCATGGGTTCAAAGCCAGCCTCAGCAATGGCAAGGCACTAAGCAACTCAGTGAGATCCTGTCTCTACATAAAACACAAAATAGGGCTGGGGATGTGGCTCAGTGGTCAAGTACCCCTGAGTTCAATCCCTGGTACCAAAAAAAAAAAAACAAAAACAAAAATACAATTGCATATCTAGCTTTTCCCCTCAAATTCACCATCAATTAATCTAATCCTGAAAGAGGAAGACATGAAGGTTTGGAAAGATGCCAGGTGTGTTGTGCTAATGGATGTCTCTCCAAAAAAAAAAAAAGTAAAAATTATCCGGATTGGTAAAAAGCATTTTCTCCAAAGAGGACGGGTGAGTCATTAAGTGAAGATAAATATTCCTGTTATGAAAAATCAAAAACTCATTTCAAACAATTTTATTAAACATTTTCAATTACTACAGACTTTAGATTGCTACTCAGAAGGCAGGGATTATAACGGGGAGGAATTTTAAAAGATCCTGACCTGTTATGTTGTTAAAAGTTTCTTAGTCTATACAAATTTCTAAAAAACTTTCCCCTTCAGAAATGGAGTGGGACTTAGGGGGTTATAAACATTTCTCAAGAATTTGTAGAACTTACCTGTAGCAGGGTATTGGAAAATATTAAAAGCAATGAACAAGAGGTAACTTCTTGGGGGCCATGAAATCATTGTATATTATGGTTAGGATGGTGGTAATATAATATAGGTGCATACATTTGTCAAAAGTCTCAACCTATACATTTAAATTTTTGTATGTGCATTTCACTGTAATAAAGTTGTTTTTAAGAAGATTCTACAAGAAAGCTCTTTCTTTCCCATTTTAACTGAGTCTACAGTTATCACCTACCTGCCCATGTAATCCATGCAGTTTCTTAATTATTTCTCAAAACTGTTGCTTTCTCTCCTGTTATACCTCCCTTGGTTTTCTATATATTTATGCTCTTTAATATTCTTAATTCCTTTATTTTATGCTGTACTTATACCTGCATAGATTTTCCCTTCTTAAAAAATATTATTTTTCCTTTGCATGCAAGTCTACTGGTCATATTTTTTATTGTTGTTGTTTGAAGGTTTTGTTTGTTTTGGGTACTGGGGTTGGAACCCAGCGCTGCTCTACTGCTAAGATACATCCCCAACTCTATTTATTTATTTATTTACTTACGTACTTATGTAAGGAGAGGTTCTTGCTAAATTGCCAAGAATGGCCTTGAACTCAAGATCCTCCTGCCTCAACTTCCCAGGTGGATTGGCTTCCAAGCATGCATCGCCATGCCTGGTTGGTGATGAATTTTAGTGGTATCTTTGTTGTTGTCAGAAAAAGAATTGTTGGGTGGGGATTGTAGTTCAGTGGTAGAATGCTTGCCTCGCATGCGTAAGGCACTGGGTTCAATCCTCAGCACCACATAAAAATAAATAAATAAAGATATTGTGTCCATCTACAACTAAAAAAACATTTTAAAAAGTATTTGTTGTATCATTGTTTTTGAGAAGTATTTGTTTGAGGTGGAATTCCAGGTTACAAGTTTAAAATCTTATTCATTTCATTGTTTTCTAGTTTCTCCCACTTTCACTGCAGGTCAACCATCAGTTTTTTTCTTTTGTCTTTGTTTTTGTTTTTAAGGAATATATCTTTAATCTTCCCCTGGAAGCTTGTATGTTCTCTCTTTCCTTATTTTTAAGGTGCTGATGATTGAACCCAGAGCCTTGTGTACCCTAGGCCAGCACTCTGTCACTGAATTATACTCTCTGCCCTACGGTTCTATACTGTCTTCAAAATTTCCCTAAGTGTAGCTCTTCTAATGCCTATCATCTTTGGAATTTGCACTCGGAATTTGTAGTTGATGGTCTCTCACCAGTTTGGAGATTTTTCAGTGGTTATGTCTTCAATCATTTCTTCTACCTCACTATCCTCCTCCGTTTTCTGGGACTTCAACTATTCATAT
>PVHX01015427.1:0-46769 GCA_004024805.1 Geosciurus inauris
TGGCTCACAGTTTTTGAAGTTGCAGTACTTGAGTGCTTGGCCCTGTTGTTTTGGAGCTGTGGTGTGGCAGTATATCATGTCCTGAGCATGGGTAGAGCAAAGTCACTTAATTCGTGGCCAAGAAGAAAAAGAAATAGAAGGGGGCCAGGTTACCACCATCCTGGAATATGGTGAATATGCTCTAGTGACCTAGAACCTCCCACTAGTCCCCATCTCTTAAATTTTCCACTCTTTCCAAACAGCACCACCCTGGGAACCAAGTCTTTACCACATGGACTTTTGGGGGACACTTAAGATACAAAAAAAAGCAATAAATAAATGTATTTATTCTTCTATAATGATCCCATCCAATTGATGACAGCCTTATAAAATCATTCTAATTAACAAAGATGCTTCAGCATAGAAGCATTTTTTTTTTTTTTTTTACCTTTCAAAAATGGCTTGGGAATGAATGATCTCCTGTACTCATTTTTTTAAATCTGACTCAAGATACGTTATAAATAGGTCTCACTCCTATATTCTATTATTGCATTGCTGTTTTCATGAGCAGTCTGTAATCTCATGCTACTGTGCTGCAACTCAGAGATGAGACTAATGGGAGGTTTGGTTAAATGGTGCTGGAAGACTGGATTGCTACAAGTAATTTGTAATATCTTTACATATCCATGTACAATCTCCCATTACCCTGGACATGTTATTTACTTTTACCTAGATGACATTTAAAATTTCTTCATATGTAAAAACAAAACAAAATTCAACTAAATACAAGGTTCAAAGAGTTTACAGCAAATTAGAAACAACTTGGCTCAGAATTAAGTTTTCCCCTTCCTGCTGTATAAAGCAAATTGTTTGAGCTCAGCTAAAGCCTTTGTTTCACAATTTGCTTTAAGATAATTAGAAAAATGTGCATGAAAGCATGACACGTATAAATCACAGGTATATTCATCTGAATATATTTTGTGTTGTTTATATTTATAGCTCGTTTTGTAAAGCCAAATTTACTGCATTGAAACAGACAATTAAGAAAGGTAAAGAGACTAGCATTGTCCTAGCAACTGCAATATGCTAGGCAGGATGCCAGGCATTGCACAAATTCTCTCAGTTATTCTTCTCTAACATAAATATTGCCACCATTTCACAAAAAAAGAAAACTGGACTATGTGAAAGAAAAACTTAGAATGGGAGAGCAATTAATATATTCTCCTTTGTTGAATACACAGGTTGAATAAAAATAATTATAACTTATATCCAAATAATTTGAAGTAGAGACAGAGATCAGATCCAGTTCTTCTGGTTAGCATTTCAGTTATTTTTGCAAAAAGAATTTGAATTGTGAATTATTTTGAATGAGATGTTTTGTATTTATTTAAATTAAATTATAATTTAATTTGCAATGATTAATTTAGAGATTTTCAAATTTAGGACCATATTACAGCATTACTATACATCACACAGAAACCATTGATGAGATCCTTTATTTACACCCTATTTTGTTTGACTGAATGGAGTCAGATGACTAGAAACTGGTTCCAAAAAGTTGAAAATAGAGACAAATCCAATTTGTACTCTCCAACACTGTCTTCTAAAGTGTGTTCAGCAGTATGTTAAGAATATTGTGTTACATATATATTTATACTTGTGATATAAATTTGAAAATAAATGTTACATATTCACATAGCAAAATTACATGATCAAATATGTTGAGCAAATCCTGAGATAAATCAAATAATTGTCTCTAAATTTTATAAATTCTCAGCTCCATTAATGTGAAAATATGCTTTATGAAACTCTAAGAGGGAAACGGAATTTGCAAAGTCCTCCCACGTTTTAGATCACAAAAAACATTTTTACAAGAAAAAGTGGTTGATCCTTAAAGTATAAAAGTCAGCATAATATCTTGGGAAATGTTTATTCACTTTATAAAAATCTTTTTATATACCAATAATTTTATTGGTTTTGAGAATTGCTATGGTTTAGATATGAAGTGTATCCCAGAATCTCATGTGTTAGACAATGCAAGAAATTTCAGAGGTGAAATGATATTATGAGAGGTGTATCTAATTGGTGGATTAATTCACTGATATGGCTTAACTAGGTGGTAACTCTAAGCTGTTAGGGTGTGGATGGAGGAAGTAGACCACTAGAAGTAGGACAAGGAAGAAGTAGGTCGCTTTGAGATTTATATTTTGTTCCTGATGAGCAGAGTTCTGTCTCTGCTTCCTGACCATCATTCTCTGAGTTTTGCCTTCCTCTGTCATGCCCTGAGCCATGATGTTCTGCCTTACCTTGTGCCCAGAACTTGGAGTTGGCAGTCCAAGGACTGAACCTCTGAAACTGTAAGCCAAAATAAACTTTTCCTTATCTACATTGTTCTTTTTAGTTCTTTTTTTCACAGAAAAAGAAAAAAAAGACTGACTAAAACAACCTGATATTAAAATTAGGAAAAAGATCAATTAAGGATGGCTCTAGGATTTTGAACATAGTCATTAGAAGGATGGGTACTGCTAACTGGAATGAGGTGGACCTGAGAGGAGGTTTTCAGAGCAATGGTTGGATTGTATGATTTCATTTTGGGGCATTATAATTTTGAAGTGCATATTCTGCACTCAGGTACAGAAGTTACTTTGGTAGATGGAATACTAAAGTAGACAAGTTGTGTTATAGAGCACATGGGAATTCCAAAGTTACAATTGTCTCTATTTAGTGGGCTATTTACAAATCCTAATTTATAGAATTTTCAACATACACTAATATAAGTGAGTATAGTGCTGCCATGTATCTGCCAGAAACAAATAGCAAGAAAAAAGGTGGTAAGGGGAGGATAAAAATACTAGTACCCACCCTTATGTAGTTATCATTTCATTTTCTTGCTTGAGTTTGAAAGAGGAGTCGTCCGAACAGCCCAGTCATTTCTGAGTGCTTAGTGACCATTCAATGCTCCCTCTGAAGGAATCTCAATAGGAGTGTGTCTTAAGAATTCTGCTAAGGATCAGCCCTCTGCCTTCAACATCTTCAATTAATGCTGCCTTCCAAGATTTGCTTCTGATACATAGATATTCTATTTTGACAAAGATAGTGACATCATTATGCCAGACTGAATGATTTCTCTCCGAATCTGATGAGAGCCAGGAAAGCCAATATCTAAGTGAATTTAATAGACTCTATTCTCATGCCACTTGCGTTGCTATGGAAGCCTTATTAGTAAACATATCAAATATAGATTATATCTCTCCTAGGCAATGTTCTTTTCTAAACAAATTCAGTGACTTTATTAATAGGAAAAAAGACTTTTAAGGAATTTGGGGCATATAGATATGTATAATATAGATAAAAAAACGTGAAACTTATTTAGTATAAGGCACAAACCCATTGAACTAACCATGCTAAGTGAAAAGACAGTGCTGGCTATTTTTAGAAATCATGTGCCTTTTCGTAATCAAAACATGTTCATCACCTCAAAGCCAAAAGAAAACAGAAACAACCAAGAACCTTTTATTACTCATATTATTTTTTTGTGTTTAGCATTTTATCACCAGAATACTGCATTTTAACCTTTTAAATTGTGTATTCCATATATATATGAATATATAGTCATAACATGAATATATCAGTTTATCCATACTACGTTCATGAGCCTTTGGTTTGCTTCTAGTTGTAGAATGTTAGAAATAATTCTGCCTTAGACATTACAGTAGCCATCTTTGTATAAATGTGTATTCATTGCGATTCAGTATTGTTGGGTTCTAAGATAAATACAGTTATCTTCAAATTTAATAGTTAATGTGACATTTTTTGTTGTGGTAGTATTATTTTTTTGTCATTTGTTTTCCAAAATAGGCTGAATGGATTTAATACTCCAACCTGGATTATCTAAGAATTTCTTTTGCTCCATTATTTTCTCTTTCACAGAAGAAATGGTTCCAACTACTAAAATTTTTTTCATTCTACTTTGTGTGGAGTAGAATCTCATTTCTTTCCCAAATGAGAATTTAAGCACATTTTCAACTTGATTTGACATTTGGATAGCTTCATGTTTGTGAGGTATCTGTTAGATTATTTTGCCCATGTTCTAATGGATTTTCTCATTTATTTCATAGATAATTCTTTATATAATGTAAAATTTATAGCTTAAGTCTATAATTCTGGTAGATTAAATAAACCAACTTTATATGTCCTTTATGAGAATGTCCCAATTATTCTTGGTTATTTGCGTTTGCATGTTAATTTTAGAATCAACTATTTTTTAACAGAAAGGAAAAAGTGAACTTGTTCTTATTTTCATTGAAAGTACATTAAATCTACAGATGAGTTTGGAAAGTATTGATAAATCTATAAATATTAAATTATCTAATACCTGTTAATACTATAGCCTTCCATTTGTGTAGATCTTTAATTTCTCTCAGTAATATTTTATATATTTTTGCCTACAGGTCTTGTACATCTTTGTTAGACTTATCCTTAACTTTTACTTCTTTGATGCTATTGTAAATGATAATTGATTTTTAAATTTCATTTTCTGCTCTGTGTTGCTACAGAGAAATTCAATTGATTTTTATATATTGAATTTATATCTAGCAACCTTGCTAGATTTGCTTATTACTTACACTTTTTGCAGATATTTTTATATATTCTATAAATAATATCATCTAAATATTTTAAGATTTTTCTTAAGTTTTTTATTCTTACTATATTTCTGTACTGGCTAGACTTACTTGTACAATGTTGACAGCTGTACGATATTAGAAGTGGTCCTAAGTTCATTTTCTTAAGGAAACTTTTGACATTATGGTGCTATGATTTCTGCTTAAAGCTATGTCACTACCTGCTATCACAATAAGAAAATTTCTATTTATAGTTTTCAAAGGTATTTTTAAATTATATATATTTATGTCAAAATTTACCAAAGCCTTTTTTCTGAATACGTTGATATCATCATATGATTCATCCTTTAGTTTGTTAATGTAATGAGTTAAATTGTTCAGTTTTCAAGTGTTAAACCTATATTGCATTCTGGGAATAAACTCAACTTGGTTTTGATGTATTATATTGCTAGATTTAAATGTTCTATTTTTAAGAATTTTTTCATTTATATGTTTAATTGTATGATGGGCCTTTTTTTGCTCTGAAGAAATTAAGAGATATCCATTAATTGTAGGTGATTTTAGAATTAAAAACAAAAACAAAAATTTCTAAGAATCAAAGAAAAGGAAAGGGAAAATATATTTAATTAGTAAACACATAAAAATATGAGTAATAATAATTTATGAATAGAAAGATATACACCCAGAAAACAAAAACCAGAAAAATCCTTATGTATTGTTATTAAAATTAGATAACTTTAAGGGAGTTTTCCTAGAGATATGATCCTTACTAGCTAACAATGAAATGTTCATTTAACTGAGAGATATCATTGAAAAGGTATTTCTATCTCATAATAATCTCAAAATACATAGATAAAAATGTGTATGTGCATATATTTATATCTATAAAATTGATAGAATATAAAGCAATTCAACTTTTAATATAACACTGTGATATTTTAACATATTTCACATAGTAATTGATAGATGAAAGAAATATTCAAAACACATACAATAGAAAATATGATTAATGTGTTTGATTTAATGATACAATATTAAACTCAACATTCCAGAAATACAGCTAGAATTTATAAAAATGACCTCCTTAAGACACAATTTCATATTTAATATTATGCACTACATATTTTATAACCACATTTAGTAAAGTTAAAAATTGATAGCCAAAAAACAAGTGTATTGTTTATAATTTGGGGTTTTGGCATTTCTATAATTCTTTGATCAAGAAGAAAAGAGAATAGAAATTAGAAAATAATTAGAATGAATAAAAGTAAAATTCTCATTCACTATTTTCAGTGTAATGCTCTTCTACACATATACCATAGAAAAATGTATGGTTTAGGAAATGTAATGTATATGAATGTTCATGATATAATTGTTGATAGCAGCCCCAAAACACAAAGAATCCAATGGCTATAATTAACAGAATGGCTGAATAAATTTTAGTCTAATCAGTAAATGGATAGAATACTATGCTGGAAACAAACTAAGGAGTTATGAATCATGAATCATTATGGACAAATTTCAAAGAAAAATAATAAATACAATAGATAACTAAGAAATCTAAACATTAATATGCCACTTATATATGCATATGTGTGAATGTCTATATAATGTGTATTCATATACATATACATATATATGTACAGATATGTACAGTTACATTTTTACAGTTAATTGTGAAATGAGCAGTGTATATTCTAGGTACAATTATCTACTGATAATTATAGAAGGCAATGTCCTGTTGATAATTGTCTAGGAATATGAACTAGGTGATGATTGATCCAGACTTCAGTAAATAGATTCTCTTTCTTGGGGTGTGAAAGGGGAGGTGGTCATGAAGCAGAGGACAGTACCCAATAAGGGACTACCAATTTAGAATTTCTTGAACAAGACATATATTGGTTAATTTCATATATTCTGGTGAATCTATGTTTGCCAATTAAGTGCTTTCACATTTAACACATTTTATAATAAAAATATGTTGAAAAAGGACAAAACTTTAAAAAAATGAGACAACTGGGCTGAAATCCAAGCTTCTAGATATTCTTATGAACCTGTTTATGAAAATATCTCTAGTTTTCTTGGTGATCAGCATTATACTGATTTTGGCTCTTATGTTAATGTGCAGTTTTCCCCTTCGGAAGTTTTCAACTTAATATTTCACTTAGAGCCTACTAACTACCCTACCATCTCTTACCTCTTTGTCTATAAATCTCTATTTTTCTATTAAGACAATTAATCTATTACAGAACCTCCTCTAAAGAAAATTCCTGAGAAATTGTTCCCCTGGTTTTGCACAAATTTTTACCACACTCTACGTAGACTGACACCTTTCTTTCATTGTGTTTTCAGTATGATGTTGTTATTAAGGTGTGGTGATTGGTCCAGCTCAACTCTGAAGTAATGAAAGGCAGGAGGCTGTCATTCATTCTTGGATTCTGAGCTCTGAACACTCCTATATCCTGTGGGCATCCAACCAACTGTCAAATGAGTCAAGAGTGAGGGCAGACACTTAATCATGGATATGACATAGATAGGCATTGTTAAATAAGATGTTTTAGTGATAGACACTCTAAGGCAAAAATAAAAAGAATTTTTTACTGTAAAGTTTCATTTTTCAAATTAATGCCATACAATTAAAAATATACGTTTTTAGAAAAGATGAGTGGGAACCAAAGCTTGAACCTCCACTCATACTGATTGACTGAACTTTATCTCCTTGTCTCTGAAATACACACAATTCAAAATACATCACAAGCAGTTATGATCCTACAATACTGCAGGGTTGTTGGGAGGATCCAGTGAAATATTGTGAGTTAAGAAATAAGTACATGAGGTTCTCTGTTAGTATTATTTTCTCAAGCTGGAGCATTAGTAGAAGACTTCAGAGTTCTGGAATTTTAGTGATGTTTGAGAAATGGGGTGATTTTGGAAGTTTGAAAGAAGGTGAGAAAGGAAAGGGGTGGCATTTATTGAACCTCTTAAAAATGCCAGGTGCTTAACCAAGCAACTTTCTGACATTCTGCCAATTAAATCTTACAATCAGTCCCAGAGAGGTCCTGTCACACTTGTTTACAAACAAGAAAACTGAACCTCAGAGTATGAAGCACATGCTTAAGACTGTCCTGGTGTAACCAAGTGCCAGGCCTGTAGGATTTCAAAGCTACTAAGTCTCTTTAGCAGATAACTTGGTAAAGGGGAAGTTGAGGGCATGCAGAACTTTCTCTATATTTCTCAAGGAGGTGGAGACTGTGTTGTGAATGAATTTGTGGACTGTATTCATCTATTCTCCATGTAATTCCTCTTTATGGTTGTAGGACATTTAAAATCAGATTTTAATGAAAGGAATGATATTTTGATTCCTGTGTTTTGATTTCCTATGTAGACAAATGGTGAACATTGATGAACTTAAAACATGTAGCTGAAAGCAGCAGCTTTTCAAAAAGTTGAAGTTAGTTCCTCTAAATGTAGCTTATAAATCTTTGAAACAACGTTAATCTAGATTTAATTCTATGTTTTTACACCAAACTGTAGAGATAGCAATCAGAATGGATGGTTATTTCTTTCTTCCCAATGGATCGCAGAAATTAAATTCATTAAGTTTGAGAAACAATCTCTGCTGGGGACCCAGTTGAAATTTTTGTCTCAGAGAGGCAAATGAAATTGCAGTATAAAGAAATCTAGATTCTTTATTCTTCTTGGCACCAAGTGCCACACTTTTGATTAGCAGGAGCCAATCATTAGCTGAAGTCATCCTGGTCCTCCACCTACTGCAGTCTGGTCCACTTCCAATCCATCTGCTCATGTGAGATGAAATTTGCATTGGTAAAGGGTTTCAGAAAAAAAATGCAAAGATCACCAGCTTGGGTAGCTTTATCATCACAATACACTATTTACATCTTTGAACAAAAAATGTGATTTAAAATATGAGTAAATGTATAATTGTATGAATGTGTAAGGGCTTATAGAAGAATTTGAAAGTTTTGAATACTTGTTTCCAAATTTTAAACTAAGCTTATTTTGAATGGCAATGGCATTTTTGAGAAACAGATTTTCTTAAGCCATAATCTAGGGTTTGAGAAAAATGGAATAACTTTTTATACAAGCATGGAGTTTAAATGCTAATTTTTGTAAGTTGTTTAAATGTCCAGGTGAATAGAAAAGAGTATTGATCCATCACTAAATTCACAGCAGTACACAAAATATCCATCTGAATATAATCTGACATGTCCCAGAAGTAAACCTGGTTCCTTGTTTGATCTCTTTATTTATTCAGTGAATGGTGCTAGTAGGTAACTAAGATGTCCTTATCTATAACGTAATGATATGAGTGTTCCATTCTCTAATTTTAAATGCTATTATTATTTAAAGTAGATGAGTGATATTGTAATGATATATTAATATGGTTATTATACATTCACCTGGCACTTCCTATAAGGAGGGGTACATGGTATAGCCCTCACAGCCTAGCAACTTGGGGCCCTTCCCCGGTCACCACACCTCAGGACCTTTACTCTTTTACAGCAGATTTGAAATGCCAGAGAAGCAATGCCCAAGAAAAAATAAACTAATGAGCAATGAGACAGTTCATGAATAAGTGCCCCACATTTGGGGAAGTTGGATATAATCCTCACTGGGGTCGATTCCCATTTCACAGTGGTAGGCCACTAACGAATCCATCTTTGAATGGCTCCCTTCTTTCCCTTTCTCACTTCTTCACAGTGCTTCCTGGGATCAACTTCTAATTCCTCCATCAGAATTCAATTAAAACATAAATGCAAAAGAAAATGACAGATACAGCTCGTATCTTCTGTTGAAGAGTAGGCAGCTGAAATCTAGATTTTTCTATTTAGATGACCTTAAGTTACTCCCAAGATTTATTCAGGTTACTCTTTCCATGGGGTCTGATTGCCCAGGAGGAGTTGTGGTATTATGTGCATTTCCAGGCCTAAAATTGGAACAGGTTTGGACATACAAATTAATAATCCATATACATGTACACAGTGTCCTTGTCAAGAGGGAATTGAGGTAAGAAGAGACAAGGAACAGGTTTCTCCCTTTGTACTCTTTGGAATTCTCAAACTTCAGGCATAGGCCTGCATAGAAGGTCAAGAGTTTTCTTTCAGTTTTATCTGCAAAACACAGTGAATTGTTGGCAGGTGATCTGACTAATCAAGTCTCTATTTCATGTGTAAAATGAGGGACTTATTTACAGTATCTCTATAAGACCATAGGTTCCAATAGTCAAAGTCATTAAGATAGCAAGTCTCCTGCACATAAGAGGTATTTAAAAATTCCTTTTAAATTTCTGACTAGAGATACTAGGAATGTTTGCCCTGGATTAGTGGGCTTCTCATGCCACCTGCTCTGGGCCTCTCCCTGCTTCTGGTTTAAAGGAAAAAGTCCAAAGAAACATGGATAATGCTTGTTATACTTTAGATAAAATAACTGTATTTGTGATATGAACACAACCATGCAAACAAAAACAAAATTCTGTATCTGACCAGGGAGAAAGGACTTCAAAAGAAATGTCAATATATTAACAGTGGATTTTGTTTAGGAATGTGTTGTGGGAATGTGAATGGTATTTTTTCTCTTTGCTTTACCTTTCCCCTTCCTAGTGATTTCTTAAAATCGAGAACTGTGTCAGCTTACACTTACAGCATGAAAGAGTATTCAAAAATAAAATTGTCACTCTTATAACCATAGGTAACAGCTCAGAAACTAGCTTGATACATGTACTCAAAAAAAAAAAAATAGCCTCAGCCTTTTACAATGACTGCTATTTATTTATTTTTATTTTTTATAATACTCTGATTATTTTAATATGTACATCAATTTTCAGGTTATTAAATGAAACATTTTTCTGTTTTCTTTTTTTGTAATTTATTCTATTTAGGTATACAGGATAGCAGAATGCATTTTGATTGTACACAGATGGAGCACAACTTTTCATTTCTCTGGTTGTATGTGATGTAGAATCACATCATATATGCAGTCATACATGAAGCTAAGCAAAGTAAGCCAATCTCAAAAAAACAAATGCCAAATGTTCTCTCTGATAAGTGAGTGCTGATCCATAATGGAGGAGAGGACATGGGAAGAATGGAGGAATTTTGGTCAAAGGAGAGGGGTGTAGGGGCATGGGGCCAGTAAATATGGTGGAATGAAATGGACATCATAGCCCTAGCTTCATGAATGACTGCTATTTATAAGTACAGGGGGGAAATGTTTGGAAAATTGTCTTATTTCAGCAGTTATTTATGCATATTTCAAAGTATCTTTAAAATTTTATATCAGAGAGCTAGATAAATCAGACATACAAATCCTAACAGACTGGTCCCTGCTTTAAGGTTAGGTAGCATAGGATAGCAAAGATTACTGAGGTTACAGGAGGGGTAGAGGAAATTAAAGCTAACAACTAAGGATATGAGAAATAACTTGATTACTTTTCCAGTGCAATTTATAATGACCAAATAGCAATACAGTTATTTTAATATCATTATTGTTAATGTATACAACAGCACTTAATAGTTAACAAATTTTTTTCTCAAATGTGATCCCATTAAGTATGATAGTACTATATTATAAGTGTCTTAAGGATTAATTTCAGAATGTATGACATAATACTTGGAAAATAAACAAAGACTTCCCCTAAATCATATAATACAGATATAGGGAGAAATAAAATATAATTCCCAAACAAATATTAATAAACATTATTACTGAGAATACAATCAAAAGTACTAACACTCATGAGATGCTCTGTTAAGTCTTTTACATGCATTGCTTCATGTTTTATCACAGTGGCCTTATAGGGCCAACCTAATTATCTTTCTTTTTATAAATGAAAACAATAAGACCTAGAAATATTTTACAACTTGACCAACGTCAGTCAAATATTAAGTGGTAGAGCTGAAAATCTATCCATATCCTGAAGGATAAAGCCCTTATTATCAAAAGACTCATGAGGTTATAAGCATTTTGAGGACTAGATTAGTCTGAATGAGACTTATTTTCATAGATTTTGCCTTTGTTTTGCTTTCATTGCTAAAGAATTAGTCTTGCTGACCAGATGACAAAACATGGGACTGTAGGTCTGAAATTCTCAGAGCTCTATAATCACTAAAGTAATCTGCTGGAGGAAAATACAGATTTTACAAAATGTAACATGAGTTAGTTAATATAAAAGTTTGAAATAATGAACATTCACAAAACTAATAACACACATTGTAATGTCTTTTTGAATTGATTTAAAATCAATATACGAATTTCCATCCTCTCTTGGCTTTGGATGTTTTAAGCATATAAACATTATTTAGATTCTTAAGAAAATATGCTCATTACTTGGACTTCCTTCTTTATCTTCCAAACAAGTTTTGAATGTCTGTAGTTATAGCCAATTTGAATGTTGCTTGTCTGTAAAAGGCTTCTCTAAAGGTTTTCAGAACTGTGTGTGTATGAGAGCCATGTGTGTGTGATGAGTGCATTATAATAGCATCACTGCCAATAACCATACCCTGTTGGATCAATTCAGACTCTAGGAAATGAGATTCTTTTTTTTTTTTTGAAGTGGACCTAAGGCTAGAGCTAGCAAAGCATAAGTAAAGATATTAAACTAATTTTGGGTGGGTTTGTATGTGCGTATGTGTCTGCATGTCTATGTGGGAGGTTATTGGCCTTTGATCCAACCCCCTCCATGGTTAGAAAGGTGGAAAATATGACTAGTATCCAGGATGATGGGAAGCCATAAGGATGGAAGCCAAAAACAAACAATTCATAAAAGATCCTGGAATCCTTCCTACACAATTGCCCAGAAGTTCCCTCCTTCTTAGAAATGCCCATACTGCTCTCTGCAGGTTGAACCTTTCACCTGCACTCCCACCAAGCACTGAGAATTCTCCTCCAGAAGAATAATGGGCCTTTTAATGATTCCCTGTAGCTGATAGCCAAACAGCAGCAGGATGGTACCCACAGAACAGGTGAAGATTTCTTAAGTACCAGCAGTGAATTGAACACAGTGGGATAAGGTCAAACAGAGCAGCAGATGGCTGAATTATACGTGAAAGTCATTTATAATTGGGAAGGAACTTAGCTGTGGTGCACACATCCACATTTAAGTGATTCAGATACCTAGCATCAATCCTCCCAGCTTGGAAGATAGGATTTCATAGTTTAAAAATCACCATGTTTTAAAAATGGTAAATTTTTAAATTTAGTAGTACTATAATAAAGATGAATCCTACTTGATTTAAAGTAGACCCCTTTCCTATTAGCTTTTTCATTTCATTTTAAGTCAACATATTCGTTACTGCAGCTGAATGTTCATATGGGTAGGGGAATACAGAATCAGATGTAACCAGCTGAAAGACACAGGAGGCCATTCCTGGTATCCTTATTCTGTTAGTACATGTATTTCATACCGCATGTATATTTTCTGTTACTTATAAAAGATGAATCATGTTTTGGTAGATATTGTGTATTATACATGTATAAATACACATATACATTACTACATATATACATATACAAACATTTACATATGTTCTAAAGACAAGATTTCAGACAAAAGAAGGAAAATCTATAGTTATAGATTTGTGAGCTCTGCTTTCCACATGGCCCCCTCCCACTCAAGCATGTCACTTTGACAGCTTGTATTTTAACTGTTCTTTCCTTTTGCAACATGCAAAGTAGAATTTCTAAAATTCCAGATATGGTTTAACAGATGGTGGCCTGATAATCACAGCTCCTCTTTTTTTATGTCATGGATGCTCATTAATCATTCAGCACAGAAGATGGTTGCCCTGTCCTGCCCTCTTTGAACTGAGAACATCATTTTAAACAGGAAGGCAAGAAGGGAGGACGGGGAGGATATTACATGCAAAAGCATCAAAGTGGAGACCCAGAGATAGGAAAGTATGGTTTGTACATATTTTTGTTGAAATGATTGTTCTTTAATAATTTTTTCATAGCATGGAAAATATACTTGTAAGTCAAGAAGGGAAACACTGAAGAATATCTCAGGCATATGAATGGAGTTTTTTGATAATATGTATATGGTCTTATATAATTGATAAAATATAAAATACTAAGATGATATCAATTCTTTAGTATATGTAAATATTTTACATTACTTTTAAAGTTTGCAGTGAAGAGCTTGAGCTTGTATGAAAGCTATTTTTATATTAACTTTTGTGTTTGACATGGCTACATGCATTTATTGACGAATATGCATTAATGGTAATCCTTTGAAGTTTTCGTTGCCACAATAGTGAAAAAACTAATACAAAAGTTAAAGTATTGTATAAGCATTAAAATCTTTAGTTGAAATTATAGTGAAGAAAAGCACTTTTCTTCCTTTCTTTGGTAAATGTAATATTGAAATTTCCTGTAATGATGTGAATACTCAGTAAAGCTTTTCCATATATTACAAAATAATGAAGAAACTTTTTTTTTAAATTTTTTTTGTTTAGTTGTTGATGGATCTTTATTTTATTCATTTTTTAATTATTTATATGTGGTGCTGAGGATTGAACTCAGTGCCTCACGCATGCTAGGCAAGCGCTGTACCACTGAGCTATACAGCCCCAGCCCCAAAGAAACTATTTTTTACAATCACCTGTATAGCTAGAGCAATTTCACTACAGTGGGCATGGATACCACTAAATATGAATATTAGCCACAGAGAGACATGTTGCTTACATGTGAAGCCAATGAATTGTCAAAAGACAAAACTAAAACAAATCTAGTTTTACAGATCTTTGTTGGTTTTCATTTGCCTTTCTAGAATCAGGTAACAGTCCAGATCAAAAATGGTTCAGAATACTGTACCCAATATAGGTCATAATTATAACTGGAGGAAAAGAAGTGCCATAGCCAATGGAAATGTACTACAGAAACAGCCTGAGTAGTTACAGCTCAAGTCTTCTTCATTTGAACATGGTTTGAATAATTGGTCCCTTGCGATTAACTGTAACTCAGCTACTTGCTACTAAGTAGGTTACAGTCTGTTTAAACATCAAGTTAGGTGATAGTTCATTATATACAGAGAAACCTTTAGGCCAAATTTAAAATATGTATGAAGTCAAAGTTAGACCAAACTTAATTTAACACTGACTGCCTCTTCTTGGTTCTCTGCCTCCCCAGTCCCACTCTACACCCCAAAGCCTCACCACAGTAGTTCTAATCAGCTTCTAGGGCCCTTTGTGTAGGCTACACAGAACACGTTCTTGGCCAGGCTCAGAAACAAGTCATTGTTTACCTACAATCTCTCGCAGGGACTTTCAGGCAAGATGTCATGCCCCACTCTGATCAGACCTCTTTTCAGAGAGTCCCTAGTAATTATTATCCCAAAGCTAGAGGTGACCAATCTAGTATCTTTGGATAACCCTCAAATCTTGCCTAGACCTTCTTGTGTTAGGTGATAAATATCATTTAATTCTCCAATAATAATAATTGAAAACATTTATGATAGAGAATAAAATACTTGTCCCTTAAAAAAATACTAGGAAATCAAAATGTAGATGGAGAGACTTCAGAGGTGTCAGTGGTGACTATGATATCAACAAGAGTACCATCAGAGGCTGGGGTTGTAGCTCAGTGGTAGAGCACTTGCCTAGCATGTATGAGGGCACAGGGTTTGATTCTCAGTACCACTTATAAATAAATACATAAATAAAATGCCCAACAACAACTAAACTACACACACACACACACACACATATACACACATATAAAAGTACCATCAGCTATCCCTCTCCTGCTCAGTGGCCCAAAGTATTTCTGATATGCAGTCCTAAGCATAGATGGAACTGATTGGTCACAAGCCTAATTTTAACAGAGACAAATGTAAAAAATTGAATAACTCAATGACTTTTCAAAAGATTTTCTCCATCATGTGGGAAGGACAAGCTAAATTTATAGTTTGCCTAACATGTAGATTTTTTTCTCAATTCTCTAGAATATAGAAAAAGCATCTAATTGTGTTCTAAGCCTGAATTCGTATTTTGGCTTGAATTCATCAGCAAGTAACATTTTTAAAAAAAGAAGTTCGGATATGAGTGTGTGTCCAATTTGGAAATGTCTTCCTGTAGTCTTCCTTAATTTTTTAATTAATTGATTTAAAATATTTCCATCTGGAAAATTATAAATTATCTGTATTCACATGACAGTTCAATTTGGTGCATTTATAACATTGATCCTATTGGTTTTGTATCTTGTCAGGTCATCATACCTATCAGTTACTTTCCAATTACCATAATATATATTTATCCTTCAATTTGTATCCTATCAGTTTTCTCCAGTGCCTTAATCTCTTTATCTTCTTCCTCTACATGAATAGCAGTTATTGTAAGCATTTTACTTTTTTTTCCATATTTTGTCAGTGCATTATAGTTGACTTAATGGTGAGAATGTTATATATTTGTATATATACGTGATAGTGAAGCTTTTTATTTCATGAGTTTGACTATTTAGAAATTTGACTTTAAAATAAATCTTCTGGCTAAAAAATCTTCATTTTATTTAATGCATTGTTCTGTTTTTATAGTTTTATTGTTTACAATATTTTATGTTTTTAAAGACAATATTCTGATAAAGTTCTTTTGTAGCAAATACCTTAAGGAAATTTTGCTTTTCATCTTTTGATAACATTTTCTCCCAGGATTGGTTCCCACTCTGTTTTCTGAACTTTGTTTCCTTCATTCCTTTTAATACCCTTCTACTTTTCTCTGTAGAATTTGAATAGTTGTTTAGTTATTTCTTTTCTTTCCTTCATATTGAAAGAACAGCTCTATATGAAGCTTCTATTTATCCCAATGCACTAAAGAAAAGAAAATTCTCCTTGATCTTAATCCAAGGTGTTAACAGTGATCTTGTCTATGCACTACATTTAGAGGTTAATTTATCTTCTGTCCATGAGATGAGGCAATAAACATGTAGTTCATTTTGAGGGTCAAGGCTAAACTACCCTGATGAAGTCTTACCACAGTGATTAAACATGACCTACACTGTCTAGGCTTGAGCTATCCTACTCATGTGGGCTTCACCTCATTGAAGTAACTCAGCACATAGATCTAGAACTTTCTGCCTCTGCTGAGATCTTGTGCTGGCATGTTGTATCTTCTCTACTTTAAAGTAGTTAAGGTGTCCTCCTCACCTTGAGTGAGACAATGAGTAAGAATCCTTTGGGCCTTGTTTATTTTGGTTCATCAATACTGACCATGTGGAGAGGACAGCATGTAAAGCTTCACAAGTCAGTCCATAATCCATACTAATTTCCTTGGTAGCAATATTAAAACGTCTAGGGACATGAGATCATCACCTCTTCCTTTTCCAGCCACTGAGGAAGATATTCCTGGTATTCCTTTTTCAGTTCTGGATATGCCTCACAGGCATAAGTACACATGCTCTATGCTATAGTCCTGCTCATCACTGATAGTAACCTATATGAAATGCCACCAAGGCCATTACATCCAAGTCAAGAACTATTTTCTCTGCAGTAGAGGTTGTCTCTAGTAGGTGACAATCGTGACAAAATGAAATAGAGACTGTTTACTTGGCACCCTTTATAGATGTTTAACATAGTCCTGAATGACTTGTTAATAGCTCACACATCCCAAGCCACCTTAGGACATCCTCTTCATGACACCTTCTGCCTCTGACCCTGCACAGGAATGTGAATTCATTTTCCAGTGAAAGAGAAATCTGCAAGTTTCTTGTGTAATAGTTAATCAGGATTGTAGAAAGGACACTTAGCTATGGAGAAGTAACCCCAAATCAGGTGCCATATAAACACTTCACATCATTTTCCTAAAGGGAATTCCTACTGCAAGTCCACAGAAGATGAGAAATCAGGTTCAAGAAAGGGAGATGGCTTACTCAAGGTTACATAGCTACCAAATGTCAGAAGTCAGGCTAAGGTTGAAATTTTTAGTACTGCATTAGCAGCATAATTTGATAAATACATATTTAAATGTATTCATGGTTGTACACATTTTATGTACACATGTAGACTCCATGTACCTCAAAATAAGAACTGCAGTTCTTTATTTTTTAAAAAATATGTTTTAGTTGTTGATGAACCTTTATTTTTTATTTATATGTGTTGCTGAGGCGCGAACCCAGTGCCTCACACATGCTAGGCAAACGCTCTACCACTGAGCCATCACCCGAGCCCCTGCAGTTCTTCCTTATTCTGTAGATATATAGAGTACCTGTGCATATAGTTAGCACTTAAGAAATATTTATGTAATTAAATGAAAAACCTTCTGTACTGAAACAAAAGAATAATCTATAAATGATGCATGTCTTATATATTGTATATTATATACATCACATATATTTTTGTATTCAGAAGCAACTGTAAAAGTTCCATAGGCCAAAGTTATATTAAAGCTCATAATTTAATTTTAAGCAACAGTACATTTAAATAATTTATGATAAATTAATACCACTTTTATCCCATTAATGCTTGTTAATAGCCTCCAGACAAACTGAATCAACATTATATAGTCCTGATTAATAAAAGATTTATCAAGCTGTGAACTAGCTTCAGAAGGGGAGAAACTACAATAGAATCCATCATCCTCAAACTGTTAAAATTGGGATTGAATTCAATGTTCTCGGAAATCAAGAAATCCAAATGCAGCTTCAACTTCATAAAATATGAATTTTACATTAGGATATTTTTCAAAATTTTTGTTTAATGTGATATAAATATGGGAAAGTATTATTTTAAAATTATTTAAAAAGCAGAATTTATCTACTAGTAGAATGGGAACCAATGCAGGCAGAATAGAATCCCCATGGCCTTGGGAGTACAGAGGGTGAACAGTGTCCAAGGGGAAGATTCTTCCTTGTAGTTTCTCTATAGTAGCAAAATTAAGAACATTTTTTTCAGTTCTCAAGATAATTGAGAATAATGAGATGACCCAGATTACTTTATTATTATTGACTGCAGTGCTTTGTCAGGACTCATTCATTCATATTGTTATTGTCTTGATCACTTGCCTAGAAAATATATAAAATAAAGCCATTCTTTTTTTTTTTTGGCCTTTTTTTCACATATATAGCCACCCTTGTGCCTTCTAAAGGGTCTAGAGTTGTGTGAGACAAAAGCACAAGACCCATAGTTGACCAAGTTGAATTCTAGAGCCTTTTTTCTTCACTTTTTTTAATGACAGAATGATTTTATGTGCTTCCTCTTCTCTAGACCAGAGCCATTTAGGGATAAAGAAAGACTTGGGTTTAAATGATCTACTTGCTCATGTACAAAAAGATGGAAAAGTATATAGAGTAACGTTAATTTTGTTATCTAAGTGACAAAACTATTTTTTTTCCTGCTGTACATGTTTTGATTTAAATTTTATGATTTCTTGTCTCAAAATTCTAAGTTAATCATTGGATCTATAACAAATTGGAAAATGGTGCAAGAGAATAGGTCAGTGATGAACAGGATATTGGCAATGAGTTTATAAGTATGTCTTTAGGCCTGGGAATCGTATCAAAGAATCTAGAAATATTTCCTCTGAGTAGAAATCATCTGTGGTCCCCTGCATATTGCAGTACACCTTGACCTGAAGGGAAGATACGCCGAGACCTGCCAAGTCCTGAGCATGAAAAGCTCTAATTCATTGTGTTAAATGGCAAAGCCAAGCAACTGGTGATTTATGGCTGTAAATTATCATGTTGTTCATTAGTGGTAATTACTACTCAACCCTGAAATAAAATGGTAATCAATGTGCTAAAATGAGAACACCCACACTGGCTCCTTGCTGTCCACGTGCAAATCTTTCTGCCTGCCTCACTTTCTAGAGGAAGAAGAAAAAGATAGAGAGAAGCCTGGTGAGTATTCAATGAAGAGAGATGAGCTGCTGCAGAGGCTGTTGTCATTCAAAGGAGCTCAGCTCCAAGCCTGGATGTTCTCTGTTCCCGGTGAGATAAGAGGGCTGTGTTTGGATGCTCTCCCAGAATAGCCAGATTGTTTTTAGGAACAGGAGCTGTTGTAGTCAGGAGAGCAATAAGGCCAATGGGTGCAGCTTAGGGAGGAGGCACCAAGCCCCATATGAGTGCAGCTCCAGTCAAGCCCTGCAGTACTGGCTGTGGTGGTCTGTTCAGTTCCCATACCTGGCGAGCCTCAGGAAACTGAGGCCCGTGGCCTATACAGTGAGTCTTGTTTTTAATTTTGAAAATATGGCCAAAACATCATGCAATTTCACCTTCTTTGTAAATGTCATACCGAACATCTATGACACACTATCTGCCAGACAAATAGTCTATTTCATTTTTGTCACCACTGTTACCTATTAGAGACAACCTCCTTTGCAGAGAAATGAGTTCTTTACTTTGACAGAATGGCCCTGGTAGCATTTCACACAGGAATTCTACAGAACATGGAGGCTTATGCCATGTTTCTTCGAAATGCCATGATCATTGTAGAGCTGCTGACTGCCAGATTTCCCTGCCATTCCACCATGGAGGGAGCTATGAACAAAAATTTCAACCCTTTCAGGGCAGATGGGCTGACTTTAAAATATCTATTAATGACAGAAAAACTTAAACTTCAGAAGTGGTTGTCATTCTTTGGTTAGGGCGGTAAGTTATCCTGAAGAAGTTCCCATTTAGTATGGGTAAGAGAGGTCAATATTTGTACGTGTAATATTGTTACAGTGAGGGAAATTAAAAATCAATATTTTTGGGGGCTCATCTAATTTTCTAGAATTATGAATCTTTAAACAGTTTTAAAACCCAAGATATAGACCTTTTAGAAATGAATAGACTTGATTTTTAGAATAAAAGTAAGATTGAGCAAAAAGTAAAAAAGTTCCCATATACACCCTCTAACACACATATTTCCCCTCTCATTAATCATCTGTGGCCCTTTTGTTACAAATGAGAAGAAACATCATTACATCAGTATTAAGTACAATCTAGTTTATATTAGTATTTTATGTTATACAGTTCTGGGATTTTGCCCAATGTATAATGCCATGTGTCCACCAATTACAAGTTCATACAGAATAGTTTAACATATCTAAAGATGCTGTAACCCACCTCTTCATCTCTTATTGCCTCTCTCAGAGCCCCTAGGTGACCACTGAACCTTTTACTGCCTCTATAAATACTGCCTTTTTTAGAATGTTATGTAATTCAAACATGCAATATGTAGCTTTTCAAACTTGTTTATATGATTAAGCAATATTTATTTAAAGGTTACATTATCTGATGTACCACAACTTACCCATTTGCCTCTTAAAGAATATCCTACTTGCTTAGAAGCTTGAGTGATTATGCAGTTTCTTATGTATTTAGATATATAAAGAACTGCAAACTTTCTTGTAAAATTTCTATACTATTTTGCATTTCTGAAAATGGTTCTAAAATGGATCCGCATCCTCATCAAATTTTGGTGCTGTTCGGTTTTGGAGTTTTAAACATTCTAACAGCAATATAGTGGTATCTCATTGTGGTTTTTGTTTTGTTTTGTTTTGGTACTAGAGATTGAACTCAGGGGCACTCGACCACTGAGCCACATCCCCAGCCCTATTTTGTGTTTTATGTAGAGACAGGGTCTCACTGAGTTGCTTAGCACCTCACCGTTGCTGAGGCTGGCTTTGAACTCGCGATTCTCCTGTCTCAGCCTCCCTAAGTGCTGGGATTACAGGCTTGTGCTACCGCACCCGGCTTCATTGTGCTTTTTATTTTTTCCTAATTGCAAACAATTTTGAGCAATTTGTTCATATTTTTCATCATCTTTTTGTCTTTTTTGATGCAGTATGTCCTCCAGTCTATGCCCATTTTTCAAATGAGGTTGTTTTCTTGTTGAGTTTAAGGATTGAATGCATATTTTAGATACACCACCTTTGTCAGTTAAGTGTCTTCTAAACATTTTTTCCTAGTCTTTCTTTTGTCTTTTTATTATTTTTATAATATAGGTGGCAGAATAAACATTTACAATTTAATAAAGCCCAAATTTTCAATTTTCCTTCATGGATTGTGCCTTTGGTGTTACATCTAAAAACTCCACATCAAACCCTAGGTTATATGTATTTTTGTTTGGAAAAAACTCACTATTGTTTTGATTTATTTAGTAGATGTAGACCTATTCAGATTTACCTATTTCTCATAGTGTGAATTTATATAAACTATGCCTTTTAAGAAATTGATCAATTTCCTGTGTTATCAAATTTGTGAACGTAGAGTTGCATAATATCCTTTTATTATCTTTGTAATGCCCATGGTATTGCTATGGTCCCTCTTTCATTTTTTTGTATTAGTAAATTCCATCATCTCTTTTTTATTCCTTAGTTAACCTTGCTAAATGTTTATCAACTTAATAGATCTGTTCAAGAAACTAACTTTTATTTTCATTGAATTTCCCTGTTGATTTCCTGTTTTCAGTGTCATTAATATTTGCTTTAATATTGTATTTTTTTCAAATTAATTTGTATATTCTTCTTTCTAGCTTTCTAAGGTGGCATTTTAAATTACTTTTAGATCACTTTTCTAACATATGCACTAAATACTATAAATTTCCATCCATGAGTAAAAGCAGCTCTCAGAGGAATATTTGTCATACACAAATTTTAATACATTTTTCTTGGTTTTTCTTTTAGCTCAATTTTCTTAAAAGATCGCACTTCATACCTCTTCTAAACTCATATGTGAAAAGTATATTGTTTAATCTCCAAATATGTTGGAATTTCTGAGCTGTTTTTCTATTTTTCATTTATATTTTAATTACATTATGGTCTGAGAGCATATGCTGTGTGATTTCTTCTTTGAAATGTGTTAAGTTGTGGTTTGTGACTAAGAATCTGATCTATTTTGGTGAATATTTTTTATTAAAATGAGAATATATATATTGTGCTGTAGTTGGATTAAATCTTTGGTAAATGTCAATTAGATCTAGTTGGCTGGTGATGGTTTTCAACTATATCTTTACTGATATTCTGACTGCAAGATTTGTCATTTACTGGTAGAGGGGTGTTGAAGTCTCCAACTAAACCAGTGAATTTATTTCTCCTTGCAGTTCTATTAGTTTTTGCTTTTCATATCATCACACTTTGTTGGTAGACACATTGAAAGATTATTGTGTCTTTTGGACAACTGACCTTTCTACCATTATATGATGTCTCTCTATATCTCTGAAAATTTTTCTTTCTCTGAAGTCTGCTTTGTTTGAAATTAGTACAGTTAAACAATCTTCTTTAAAAAATAATGTTTACATTGTATATCTTACTCCAACCCTTCACCTTATGGTGTTTTATATTTAAAGTGAGTTTCTTATAAAGAACATATGCTTGAGTATACTTTCATATATATAAAAGTGTTTATATATGTATACTCAAAGAAATTATATATGACACAATTATATATATATAATATATATATGTGTGTGTATATGTGACAATTTGAGTTGGTGCAATTAGGCCATGCATATTTGTAGTGATTCTTTTTATCATTTTGGATTAATAGCTACCACATTTGTAAATGTTTTCTATTGACATTAACAATCACTCCCCCATCTCTTCTTTTTGGTCTTTCATTTTTTTTTCTGTTCTAATTTTTTTAGAAGAGAAAAAATTTCTGTTCTAAATATTTTATGTGTTAGCATTTTACCTTCTTATACCACTCATACTTCCTTCATAGGTGGCATTAGTAGCTACCCTAGAACACATGTTCATTTACAACTAATATAATTTCACTTTCAGATTTGTCTACCCTTGAGTAGTACAGATAACTTAGAGTATCTTCAATTAATTTCTTCCTGTCTCTTATAATATGTTGCCAATTGTGTCATTTATCCATAAGTTATGATTCCTCAATACACTGTTGCTATTTTTTAAAGTTTTATATATATATATATATATAACTTTAAAATATATATATATAACTTTAGAAAATATATATATATTCAATTAAGAATAAGAAAAATAAATATTTTATTTTACCTTAATATATTCTTTATATATTCTTTAAGAATACGAAAAATAAATATTTTATTTTACATTAATATATTCTTTGTATTATATTCTTTATAAGACTGTTTTTTTCTCAATATAGACCTGAGTTTCAGACATACAATTTTTTTTCTCTACAAAACACTTTTAACATGTCTTGCAAGATCTTATGCTGTTGGCCAATTCTATTAACATTTGTCTGAACAAGTATTTCTCTGATTTTTAGAAGATAAATTTCACTGGATACAGAATTCTAAGTCAGCAGTGTTTTGTTTTGTTTTGTCTGTTTTCTTCCCCTCCCCTTCAACATTTTAAATATATACTCTCAAATGCTAGGCATGTAGCTCAGTGGAGAATGCTTCCCTAACATGTATAAGGCCCTGGATTCCATCCATAGTGCCACAAAAACAAAAAAGCCAACCTGATTAAATATATTCTCTCCTTTCCCTTTGCTTTCATGATTTCTGAAGAGAAGTCTGATGCACTCACTATACTTGTTACTTTGCAGGTAATAAGTGTCCCCTCTCTGCCACCAGGTCTCTTCTGAAGATTTTCTCTTTGTCATCTGATATTGTGTAGATTGACTATGACATGCCTACTGTAGGTTATTGACTCTGCTGGATGTTCTCTGAGCTTTTTGGGTGTGTGGTTTTGTGTTCCTCATTAACACTGGAAAATTTGCACCCATTACTATTTCAAATGCTTTTACCTTTCACTCTTTCTTCCTTCTGGTGTCTTCATATTATGTGTTATACCTTTATTGTCTTTCATTTCTTGGATTTTTTCTATTTTTTCATTCTTTTTGATTCTCATTTTGAAAGAAGTTTCTATCAACATATCTCCAGCTTAATGATGTTTTCACTGAGATTGTCAAATCTACTGATGAGTTCATTTTTTTCATTTCTATTTTAGGGGTTCTGTTTTCTCTCACTTTTTGATGGATTCTTATAATTTCCATCCCCCTGTCTACCGTGACTCATCTGTTATTGTGTGTTCTATATTTTTTATTAGATGTCTTTGGCATCTAATCAGTGATTTTAATAATCATTATTTTAAATTTTAGATCTGATAATTCATATCACAGCCATATTTCAGCCTGGTTCTTATGCTCCATCTCTTCAGATTGCTTTATCTTTCTTTTCTGTCTCTCTTTCATATACATTGTAGTTTTGGTTGAAAGTTGAGGATGATGTATTAGGTAAAAATAACTGAGGTAAATAGGCCTTTGGTTTGAGGTTTTATGTTTACCAAGCAAGAGGTCAGGGAATGTTTAATGTTTGTTGTACCTGCTAATGTCCAAGGGTACATGTTTCCTTGATGCCCTTGGTTTTGTTTCTGGGTCTTTGGACTTTCCTAGATTCTTCTTGCTAAATATCACCTGGAACATGTGGTTCTTTTATTTGTATTCCACTATTGTTACAAAAGAATCTGATTTTGGTATGTGAAAACATGATGATCTGGAAATTTTTCTATAATCTGTAATGAGGTCTCAGTCTTTAGTGAGCTTAAGCCCCAGGGATGGTTTCTTCCCAAGTGTTTTTCATCTCTTTTCCCAAACCCCGACTCCTTAATTGAAAAAGGGAAGTTAGTGGGGTCTGGAGTTGGGCATTTTTCAGCCTCCATATTCAGTGCTAGAGGGAGGTATTGTTAGCCATTTCTTATGGTGGTTAGGTTATGGTACAATTGTTTTCTGTGAAGGAAGGCCTTTGGTATGGAGAACACACTACTTTTGGAATATTTCAAATAGTAACTTTTACTCTTCACCTGCCATATACATAAGGAGGTTTTTTTTTTTCCTTTGATCTTCTGCATAAGTATTTGCAATAGCTCCTGGAGGGAAAACTCACAAGCCCTTTTGAGTCTGGGACACCCAAAAGTTTTTATCTTTGAAGTTAGCCCACGCTCAATATCCGGCTGTTAGTCAATTAATGTTTAAGTGTTCTTACCAGTTTCTGGCTCCAGCAGTGCCTTCTGCTTCTGGTAAACCGTTCACTTTTCAAGACAGCAGTTTGTCCTTTGACCTCAATTATCTGAAGTCTCTAAGAACTCATTCATTTTCACTTTATTCAGCTCTTTTTCTCATTGTGAGCCTGGGAGCAATGACTTTCAAGCTCTTTACATTCAAAGAAGAAACTGGATAGTCTGGAATGATTCTGCATAACCAAATATGAATTTATAGAAATCAGGAATAAGTTGCTTAACAATGATTAAGTAAAATGACAGCCAAGAGTTGGAATAAGTAAATTTTTTTAAAAATCATTTTTATTATTAAATAATATTCCTTGCATATAGCAACGTTGCATTTTCATATTCTCTTAAGAATTTAAATATTGTGTAAATTTTCTAATCTCTATGTCATTAATTCAGGTGAATGAATCTCTTTGCACTTCAAAGAGAGAAAAAAAAAGTCATAAAATTTCCCTGGTGAGATTTTGGCTAATCTGACAGAATCAAAGTAGATATGCAATCTGAAAATCTGAATGGCTTTAAACAGTTAATACATGAAATTTTTAAGCTTGGTCCACAATTTAAATATTTACTATACCTAAGAAGAGCTAATGATAATTAGTGGATGATAATGCAATCATAAATATTGGGGAATATATAAATATATTCCCGAAATCTCTCTTATTTTAATGTCTGTGGTCTTGTATATTCAACATTTTTCTTATTCTGCTGAAGTGAAGAAAGTTCAACAATAACAACAAAAAACATATCATCAAATTCTAGTACTGGAAATCCTCTAAATAAGACTATTTGAAGTTCTGGGAAACAGTAAACTAGGTTTTTAAAAGAAAGTTTGAGAAGCAAAAGGAGTACTTAATTGAGTTTGGTTCCATTTTCATTAGGCTTTACAATGGATAAAAGAACATCCTTGATGTTTGAATAGATTTGTTATGTTTTATTTGTTGTTTTTCTCATTGCATTGTTTTAAAAAACAGGAGCACAGCCAGTTCTTTGGAGCACTGCAGCACAGATCCTATAGACATTATGCCAAGTTACCCACCTTTGCAGTGGAAAAATCCTCATATGAGTAGACAGATGTATATTAAATATGATTGTGCAGTATAAGAATCCTAATAGCAACATTTTAAAAATTCCTATTAAACCATAAAAATTCAGAGCACTATCATAAATCTTCCCCTCTGAATCACAGTTGGAATTTCTCCTACTGAAGGATCCATTCTTACTGTGGAGCATATTGCAAAGTCTCCATTTCCACACAGCCACGATGCTTATATATTCCTCAGGGAACGTAATCATATTGCCGAATTAATTGAGCTTTAAAAGACTTTGTCAGTAAGGAATTTGATAAGGTGGGAGAAAATTAAATGTGGGCCTAATATTAGCCCACTGGAGGAGAACTGAAATAATTACAGTGCAGTCCTTGATTCCATAATATTGTGCCGACAGTGAGGTTCCTATTCCATAATACCAAGTGATGGAACGAGCTCACAATGCTGTCATTTCCTAACTCAGCTGATGGCCTTAGTAACCCCCTGAGAGCATGACATCTCCACCAAAACAGGTACCAAGGACACTGAAGAAGATCTCCCCGGAGAGACAGCCCAGCATAGGGACACCACACTAGCCAGACTCTCTGCTGCTGCTTCTGTGCAGAGCCTGCTGTGCACCAGGAATGGGTGCTTGATTTCTTAGTTAACCTGTAACAGGTGGCATATCTATAAAACTGGCCCCTCAAGACATAACCATACTACCTTTCTGGCATCTGCTTTCTCTTCTTTCCCACTCCCAATTCCTTCTGTAGTCCTACAGACTTAATTTCTTTGCCACTTCTTGGAAACATGGCTAGGCCATATTTCTGGCATAATTTATATGATTTTGGATAACATAAATTAAGTTCCCAAGTAGCCCAATACTGAGCAATTTTATTGCCAAGAAGTCTTGGAGCTGGACATAGGGTTCTAAAACTAAGCACATTGAGAACTTGGTATTTTCTTGGACTACAATTTACAGAAACAAACCCTGGCCAGGTACTCTGGTCAAGGCTGTCAACTGTGGCTTGACATGGAACCAGCTTGCACCTTTACATTGGCTTGAAACAGAAGAACACATACATTTATATTTCCTGGAGTGCTATTTTTTAAACATCCTAACAAAATAAGAAACTGAAAGTTGACATTTTTCTCCCAGAACTATGCTCTAATCACCAGTGACAGATTTAAAAATAAATGGCTGAGCTATTTAACTTGGCAAGATTACACACTCAAGAGCAGGTTTCATAAATATTTAACTTTTCATTTCCATATGTTATACGTGGCAAACATCCACAGAGGCAATGAGGTGTGTGTGGAAAGAGTAAAAGGCTGTGCATTCAGACAGCTCTGAGTTTGAATCCCAGTTCAATATTATCCTCACCAGAAGACTGTCAGCAATATTTTCATCTTTTTGAGCCTTGTTTTCTTGTAAAATATGCAAAAAAAAATTTTAAATCACAAGGGTACTTAGAAGGTCAAATAAATATCAAATAAATACCATTAATGACAGTGCCTAACACATGAGGGTGGCTCAAAGAAGTAAGTTATTGGCATTCTAAATAGTCAAAGTAATGCTGAGGTCTTAACCTTAATAATTGCTGGTGAGACACCCCCAGAACAGAGATTTTTGTGATATTCCAACCTCACTCCCCCCAGATCAGAGATGCTGTCTACATGGGCCTGGCTCCCCTTCCTTGGTAGCTGCTTACCCCCAGGGGGAGCTGTTCAATGTTCCCTGCCTTGTTCTCTGTGTCCATGATTGTACAGGACTGAACTCTGGGAAAGAAGTGAACCAAAGTGTTTCAGCTATGAAGTTGTGCAATAGTTGTGTCACTTTCTTGGACTGCATTGAAATGTATTTAATTTTATTGATGGAAAAGGGAATAGTGATAACAAGTCAGCTAGGTGGTTGTGGTAATTAAGTAGAATAGTACCATTTTCATGTTTAGAATGGGACTTTTTGCATAGTCAGTTCTTTTGCACCTTTAAATGCTAACCAAAGTCAGCCAATGTCAGCGTGAATACATTCTTCCATTTCACATGGTGAGTCATTTAATGGATGTGAACATTATAGCCTGCTCTAAGAAAGGGCTCCTAGCTAACCATTAAAGATGCCTTGTTTTCACTTTGACCCAAGCCTTCCTCTGTGCTTACACAACTCTCAGAAAAGCCCTGAGATCTATCAGTTACCTCTATTTAACTCCTGAAATTCCTTTCCATGAAGTGATGATAATAAATTGATATCTCAGTGTGGCAAGAAAAGCTAGAGTCTTAGAGAAGTAAATCCTAGTCATTCATGTCAAATTGTTTTGGGTGAAAAGGAGCAATCAGATTTAACATACTTATACTAAAACTTGTTCATTGTTTATGATTCACATTTATCTGGGTATCCTATATTTTGTCAAGCAATCCTATCTCTCTCAGATTCCTAAAATAACTGCTTTCAGACAAGCATGATGCTGTCCATTGAGTCATTGGTCTCCATTAATCCTTTTCTCTATATTGGATATATATATATATATATATATATACATTCCTGTTAAGAAATGAAGAAGGCATCTCCATTTGCTGGAAGCAGCATGAACATTCAGAATGGGAAAGCATTGTGCATAATATTATGACTTTCTGTAGTAAACCCTGAGCCTGTCAATTGAGACCTACTCCAGGAGAACAAATTGGTTTCTCCTTATGACCAATTCTAGTGTGGGGTTCTTGCTGCCTAATAATGTATTTTTTAACTTTTGCATTCTGAATGACACTAGAGTGAAATACGTAAACAATGATCAAATGTACAGGAAGTGAAAGTAATTTTGAAAATGTGGGAGTGATGATGGAGTCTACTCAACTCAGGCATACTGAGCTACTGCTATACATGATAAAACTTCAAAGACTCCCTGCCCACTTACAAAAGTTAAACATTTTTTTTAGATGAAAAATTTTTTAAAAAGAGAGTCTAGAGCCACAAGCTATTATGCAATCCTTATTAAATACTCATGCTGGAAAGGAAAGCCATCAGGACATTTCATGGCTGATGCAACTCTAGTTCTGAAATATTTAAAATATCTGCAACTTTAAATATGGTGAGGGACATAATAATTTATATTAATACTGATTCTAGCACATATGACTGTACTTTGACTACTTGAGAATGCCATGAAAAGTTTGCTCAGCTAAAATTCGGGTGAATTTTAGAGTTGATGAAATGAAATAAACAAATCTTTACAATTGCTGTCTTGAGAAAGTAAGAATAGAAAAAAAAATTTTTAAAAAGCACAGACAGGAGTTAGAATCAAAGATGGGTTTCAACTGAAAAAAACAACAGATATTTGAAGACGAAAATAGAGAGTTTTTCAGTTTGTGATTCAACATGCAAAGAAATTGAAAGTTGTCACTCTCATCCTTACAAGAAATAAAAACTGGAAAAACCAAACTCTTTTGACTTTGGCTGGACTAGGCAACTAAACCTAAACCTTCTCCATAACAAGAACTTGCTCTCTGCAGGGTAGGGGTACACAGGGAAAGATTTTATCATAGCCCTGTCTCCAGGCCTCTTTAGCATTTCTCTGGGTTGGCCGGAAATGAGGAAAGAAGCTATAGAAAAAGTACATTTGAAGTTCAAAGGCCAGAGACCCAGGCCACTGAAGGACTGAGATTTAATCACAAGATTAGACAGCAACCTCCACATGCATTTCCACACAAATAGTCCTCCAAGATGATAATAAGAATGGATTACAATTGAAAGAGCTGCAATAAACCCACCTTTTATAAGGAAGAGTGCTTAAGGAAAGTCAGAATAAACTGAGACACCAAAACAAAGATGCCAGAGAAATGTGCAACCTCTAGCTGCCTATAGATAAAGGAAACATTAAAGCTCAACTTCTTACTGGATTCATAACCAGCCTCACACCGGAGCTCTGTTTATGCACTTTCATCGCATGATAGACTGTCCTGCTCTCAAATAGTAAGGCCTGCCAAAAGTCATGAAAAAACATATTCTGAAGAGACAAAGCAAATATGAAATCAGACTCAGATGAGACACTAATGTTGAAATTACCAGACAGGTAATTTAAAATAACTATGATTAAAATATTCAAGACTCAAAAAAGTAACCAATACATAAGAACACAGTGGTGATGTGTGAGGCAGAGAGAAAGTCCAAGAATCAAAAAGGATATGCTAAACAATGAAAATATGGTGTGGAATTACAGTATATTTGATAGTCTTACCGGTAGAGCTGACACAGCCAAGAAAACAACCAGTGAGCTTCAAGAAGGGGTAATCAAAACTTCCCAACCTGAATGCAAAGAGAAAAGAAGAGTGGAAGATTCATTAAGTGTGAAATATTTTCAAAGGGTGAGACATACACGAAACTGGAATACTCAAAGGAGAAAAAAAGGGAGAATAAAACAAAAGAAATATTTGAAGAATATAATGGCTGAGAACTTTCCAAACTTACTGAGATCATACATTTTAAAATTTTAATTATATGACATCCTGGAAAAAAAAATGATAGATACATTAAAAAAAATCAATTGTCACCAAGATATCTGGTCATGGGAAGGAGAAATGTATGGATAGTTGGGTACAAAGGGCTTTTATTGCAGTGTATATAGTTGAGTACCTGTTCTGGGTGTGGTAGTGCAATGTTGAATATATAGCAATGTGTATTTGTCAGAATCCATAGAAGTTTACAGCGTAGAGTGGACTTTAATGTGGGCAAATTAAGTATAAAATCACTTATCTGACTAGAGTATCACATGATAGAAGGCAAAATATGACAAAAGAAGCAAGATGTATGGTATATCCATGAAGCAGCCTGAAGAGGAGGGGATAAAAGTGCTGATCTAAGTAACTTTGAAAATGGAGTTTGTAAAAGTGGAGGCTAAAAGAAATATGACTAAATGCTATAGTTGTTAGAGAACTTTTCCCCACAGAGGTATGGGTTAACAATTCTGAAGTTATTACATATATATAGTATAACTGATCATTTTAGGAGATAGTTTGTGGGATCTAGGTTTTTTAAAGGGACAGGACACAAATGTGTAAAGGGAGAAGACTGGAATTATTCATGAGGTAATGAATTGGAGTTGAGCACAATAGTGCAAACTCATATTTAGGTTGATATACACACACATACATATACTGAGGGTTACATATAGAAATATTTTAGATGTGTGTATGTACATGGGATACCATGTTCACATAAACATCCTAACTCTGTCACCTGAGACAATATAGAAGACTCTGTCACCTGAGAAAATATAGAAGCAATGACACCCAGTAACCATGATTAGACCTACACCTCAGACCTTGATTTTTTAAAAAATTCTAATCAGTGATACGTGACAGCTGAATGCTCATAGATTCATTGTGCACAAATGGGGCACAGTTTTTCACATCTCTGGTTGTACACAAAGTGGGGTCACACCATTTGTTCAATCATATATGTATCTAGGGTAATGATGTCCATGTCATTCCATCATCTTTCCTCTCTCCATGCCCTCCCCTCCTTCCACTTTGGACAATCCAAAGTTTCTCTACTCTTCCCATGCTCCCCATCATTATGGATTAGCATCCACTTATCAGAACAAACATTCAGCCTTTGTTTTTTTTGAGATTGGCTTACTTTGCTTAGCATGATATTCTCTAACTCCATCCATTTACTTGCAAATGCCATGATTTTATTCTCTTTTATTACTGAGTAATATTCCATTGTGTATATATACCATAATTTCTTTATACAATCATCTATTTAAAGGCATCTGGGTTGGTTCCACAGTTTGGCTATTGTGAATTCAGCTGCTATAAACATTGATGTGGCTGCGTCACTGTAGTAGGCTGTTTTTAAGTCCTTTGGGTATAGACCAAGGAATGGCATAGCTCAGTCAAATGGTGATTCCATTCCAAGTTTTCTAAGGAATCTCCATACTGCTTTCCAGATTGGTTGCACCAATTTGCAATTCCACCAGCAATGTATGAGTGTAACTTTTCCCTCACATCCTTGCTAACACTTATTGTTACTTGTGTTCTTGATAACTGCCATTCTAACTGGAGTGAGATGAAATCTTAGAGTACTTTTCATTTGCATTTCTCTAATTGCTAGAGACATTGAACATTTTTTCATGTATTTATTGATTTATTGTGTTTCTTCCTCTGACAAATGTCTGCTCAGCTCTTCATCCCAATTTTGATTGTTTTTTTTTTTTTTTTTTTTTGGTGTAAATATTTTTGAGTTCTTTTTATACCCTTGTGATTAGTGCTCTATTTGACGTGCACATGGAAAAAATTTGCTCCCAAAATGTAGGCTCTCTGTTCACCTCATTGAATGTTTCTTTTGCTGAGAAGAAGCTTTTTAGTTTGTAACTATCCCATTTATTGACTCTTTATTTTATTGCTTGTGTTTTAGGAGTCTTGTTAAGGAGTCAGGGCCTAATCTGACACGATGAAGATTTGGGCCTACTTTTTCTTCTATTGGGCATAGGGTCTCTGGTCTAATTCCTAGGTCCTTTATCCACTTTGAGTTGAGTTTTGTGCATGGTGAGAGATAAGGGTTTGGTTTCATTTTGCTGCATATGGATTTCCAGTTTTCCTAGCACTACTTATTGAAGAGGCTATCTTTTCTCCAATGTATGTTTTTGGCATCTTTGTCTAATATGAGATAACTGTATTTATGTGGGTTTGTCTCTGTGTCTTCTATTCTGTACCATTGGTCTACATGTCTATTTTGGTGCCAATACCATGCCATTTTGGTTACTATAGCTTTGTATTATAGTTTAAGATCTGGTATTGTGATGCTTCCTGCTTAATTCTTCTTGATAAGGATTGCTTTGGCTATTCTGGGTCTCTTATTTTTCCAAATGAATTTCATGATTGCTTTTTCTGTTTCTATAAGGAGTAATATTGGGATTTTAATTAGAATCACGTTGAATCTGTATAGCGCTTTGGGCGGTATGGCCATTTTGACAATATTAATTCTGCCTATCTATGGGAGTTCTTTCCATCTTCTAAGGTCTTCTTCAATTTCTTTCTTTAGTGGTCTGTAGTTTTCATTATAGAAGTCTTTCACCTCTTTTGTTAAATTGATTCCCAAGTATTTTATTTTTTTTAGGCTATTGTGAATGAGGTAGCTTTCCTAATTTCTCTTTCAGAGGTTTCATCACTGATATACAAATAAATGCATTTGATTTATGAGTATTGATTTTATATCCTGCTACTTTGCTGAATTAATTTATTTCTAGAAGATTTTTTGTGGAATTTTTTGGATGTTCTAAGTATAGAATCACATCATCAGCAAATAATGGTAGTTTGAGTTCTTCTTTTCTCATTTGTATCACTTTAATTTCTTTCCTTTAATTACTCTGGCTAGAGTTTCAAGGACTGTGTGGAATAGGAGTGGTGAAAGAGGGTATCCCTGTCTTGTTCCAGTTTTTAGAGGGAATGCTTCTAATTTTTCTCCATTTAGGATGATGTTGTACTTGGAAGTATAGATAGCTTTTACAATGCTGAGGAATGCTCTTACTATTCCTAGTTTTTCTAGTGTTTTGAACATGAAGAGGTGCTGTATTTTATCAAATGCTTTCTCTGCATCAATTGATGTAATCATGTGATTCTTTAAGTCTATTGATGTGATGAATTACGTTTATTGATTTCTGCGTGTTGAAACACCTTTGCATCCCTGGAATGAACTCCACTTGATCATGGTGCACTATTTTTTAATATGTTTTTGTATGTGATTTGCCAAGATTTTATTGAGGATTTTGCTTCAATGTTCATCAGGAATATTGGTCTAAAATTTTCTTTCCTTGTTGTGTCTCTGCCTGGTTTTGGTATCAGGGTGATACTAGCCTCTGAATGAGTTTGGAAGGGTTCCCTCCTTTTCTATTTCATGGAATAATTTGGAGAGTATTGGTATTAATTTTTCTTTGTAGGTTTTATAGAACTCGGCTGTGAATCCATCTGGTTCTGGGCTTTTCTTTGTTAGTAGGCGTTTGATAGAGTCTTCTATTTCCTTGCTTGAAATTGATCTGTTTAAATTGTGTATGTCCTCTTGTTTCAGCTTGGGGAGATCATATTTTGTTGGTGTCTTCCATGTTTTATATATTACTGGAATATAAATTTTCAAAATAGTTTCTGATTGTGTTCTGTATTTCAATAGTGTCTGTCATAATATTTCTTTTTTCATCTAGAATTTTAGTAATTTTTTTTCTCTCCTTTTCATTAGTGTTGCTAAGGTTTTATAAATTTTATTTATATTTTCAAAGAACCAGCTTTTTCTTCTGTCAATCTTTTGAATTGTTTCTTTTGTTGCAATTTCATTGATTTCTGGCCTGGTTTTAATTATTTCCTGTCTTCTAGTACTTTTAGAGTTGGTTTGTTCTTTTTCTAGGTCTTTGAGATATAATGTCAGATGGTTTACTTGTTGACTTTTTCTTCTTTTAATGCATGAGCTTAATGCAATGAACTTTCCTCTTAGCACTGCCTTCATAGTGTCCCAGAGAATTTAATATGTTGTATCAAAGTTCTCATTTACCTCTAAGATTTTTTTATATCCTCCCTGATGTCTTCTGTTATTCATGCATCATTCAATAGTGTAGTTTTTAGTCTCCAGGTGTTGGAGTAGCTTCTGTTTTTCATTTTATCATTGATTTATAATTGGATTTCATTATGGTCAGATAGAATGCAGGATAGTATCTATATTTTTTTTGTATTTTCTAAGACTTGCTTTGTGGTATAACATATGGTCTATTTTAGAGAAGGATCCATGTGCTGCTGAGAAAAAAGTGTATTCACTGGTTGATGGATGGAATATTCTATATATGTCTATTAAGTCTATATTATTGATTGTTCTATTGAATTCTAGAGTTTCTTTGTTTAGTTTTTGTTTGGATGATCTATCCAGTGGTGAGAGAGGTGTGTTAAAGTCACCCAGTATTATTGTGTTGTGGTCTATTTGATTCTTGTAGTTGAGAATGATTTGTTTGATATACATAGATTTCCCATTGTCTAGGGCATAGATATTTATGATTATTATTTCTTGCTCATGTATGATTCATTTGAGTAGTATGAAATGTCCTACTTTGTCTCTTCTCACTAACTTTGGTTTGACGTCCACTTAATCTTGAGAGCTAAACAAAGCTCCTAATGTTGAATATTGTAATGATAGAATGCAACTAAGAAATAGGATGTGTAATGTTGCTGACTCTATAACCTGCCTAATGATACATTGAACAATAATGTACTAATGATGTCAGTGACCTAAGGTAACCTATTGATATAAATAAAGATGGCAGCTCAGATGACTAGCTTTTTCTTCTTTGCCACTGAATCTTGTCTCTTTGTCTCCTTTTGATTGCCTTACAACTTTATCTGATATGAGGATGGAAACCCCTGTTTATTTACACAGTCCATGTGAGTGATTCATCTTTTCCCATCCTTTCATCTTCAATATGTGAGTGTTTTTTTCTATGAGATGAGTCCCTTGAGGGCAGCATATTGTTAGGTCTTTTTTTTTTAATGCAATCTGTCAGTACATGTCTTTTGATTAATGAGTGTAGGCCATTCACATTCAGGGTTATTATAGAAATATGATTTGTATTCCCAGTCATTTTGGTTTATTTTTTGTTTTTAATTTGGCTTGATTTCTCCTTTGATTGGCCTTACTTTAATGTAGTTCCTCCTTTTGCTGATTTTCTTCTTCATTGTTATTCATTTCCTTTTCATGGAAAATTTTGCCAAGCATGTTCTGTAGTGCAGGCATCCTCACTTAAATTCTTTTAACTTTTGTTTATCATAGAAGGTTTTTATTTCATCATTGGATCTGAAGCTTAATTTTGCTAAGTATAATATTCTGGGTTGGCATCCATTTCCCTTCAGAGCTTAGTATATGTTATTCCAGGATCTCCTGGCTTTGAGGGTCTGGGTTGAAAAATCTGCTGAGATTCAAATTGGTCTCCCACTATATGTAATCTGATTGCCCTCTCTGCAGCCTTTAAAATTCTATCCTTATTCTGTATGCTAGGGATTTTCATTATAATGTGCCTCAGTGTAGATCTGTTGTAATTTTGTACATTTGGTGTCCTGTAAGCCTCTTATATTTGGATGTCCAATTAATTCTCTCTTTCAGTACAGATCTGAAGTATTGCAGTTTGTACCCTAATATCTTGGTTTTCCTACAAGTTACCTATACATCACCTTTAAGAGGTAGATCAATGTTTACATCACCCAGTGCAACCAATATGCAGCTATAAATCTATTAGCTCCTATTTAGACATTTACAGTTTTGTTTTTTTTTTCACTATAAACAGGAATGATGTTTAGTTATCTTCTACCATATATCCAGTAGCTTTGCATAAGATTTTACAGCTTCTAATGATGGACAGAGAGAGAGTGCTGGGAGTGGGGTGGTTAGAATGTGATTTTATGATGTAGGGTGTTAGAATATCGAGGTGTTAGATTATAGGACTAGTGAAAGACAAATCAAAAGAAGTTGGCTATTTGCAGGAAAAACAAAAAAAGAAAGAAAAGAGAGGTGACTCCATGCAAGGCTCCCTGTTGCCTCTGCAACAGGATGGTGTCTGTTAGCACACTTATTAGGGATATCTTTTGCACATCTAGTCCCACACAGTCCTTGGTGCTGATCTTCTAGGTCTTGGTTGTTGTCCCTTGATTGAAGTGGCCACATCCCTAATTGGTGTCTGCAGTATCATGGAGACTGGCAGTACCTTGATATTGGGCTTCTGGGCTCCAGTCGGTGTCCTTAAATAGGAGCTGCCCCAGCTAAAGATGGTGGAGGTGACAGCAGAGTTAACTTCAGATGGCATTGGAAGTGCCCCAATCTGGAGGCAACTGCTTTCATAGGTGAGGCTGGAAATATGGGCTGTGCACTTGCTTGGGTGGCTTGCTCAAAGGTGGCAAGTGGTGCTGCAACAGGTAGCTGTCCCTGTCAGTTGTCTGTGGTGTAGATTACCACATGTGAAGGGTATGTGGGTGGCTGCCTTGTCCCAAGATGGAGGCAGTTTGGGTGGGGCCTAACTTTGGTGGATAAAGAGCCACAGCCTGGTCTTCCTCTCTGCGCGGGCGGGTAATTCTCTCTGGTGGGGGAGTATGCAGGAGTTCCTGGTCCCGGCTTCTCCAGCAGCAGGGCCCTAGACCTTGATTTCTCCAAGTTTTATTAGAATGAGGGATTCTTAGAGAAATGATTAGTTCTAGGACAGAGGAAGGAAATATACCAGATGAAGCTGGAGCTTTCTATAATGCCAGGATGAAAACATAGTGTTTGAAAAATAAATAAATCAGTAAGTAAATCTTACCGCAAAAATATGGATATGTTAAAATATTCCAGAAGTTAAATGAAAGAATTTTCAGTTGCTAAAGCTGGAATAATCTGAGCAAAAGAATAAAGTTGTATTGGACCATAACCAAATATATTAAATGGAATTCCATATGCCTATGATTATACAGACAAATTATTAAATACATAATTAATTAGAATAAGAAATTCATGAAGAAAAATTACAAATTTATGTAGCTAGCCTATCTTTAAAAAGATGGACCATAAGATTATGGAATAATATGGACATTATTACCCCTATATATGGGCATGATTGTATGAATGATGTGACTCTACATCATGTACAACCAGAGAAATAAAAAGTTGTGCTCCATTTGTGGAAAACATAAATTAACAAAAATGAATAAAATTCTTTAAAAAAAGCAAATCTAAGAAAATAAAGATAAATAAAAACGAAAAAAAAAAGATAGAGTATAAGTTCCTACCTTTTAATGGTGGGCTATGTATAGTGACTTGTCTTTCAAAGAATACTTTGTAGAAAGAGAAAGAAAATAGTAAAGTTGTCATTGATTGACAAGCACTACCCCAAGTCAGGTGGTCAAAGCTAACATCAACAATAAGTCATAATGATAATATAATGATAGTGGCACTTTTATCTCTGTGATTGCTTCCCAGAAATAAAATACCCTGGTCTAATCATAAGAAAACTCAGACAAATCCTAACTGAAGAAAATTCTACCAAATATGCAACCAGTAATCCTCAAAACTGTCAAGATCATCAAATACAAGGAAAGTCTAAGAAACTTATAAAGGAGAGACTATGAAAATATGACTCTACTGAATGTCATGTGATGTCCTGGATGTCACCTTAGGACAGAAAAGGGACATTAGGGGAAATAAGGAAAGCTCAGTGGAGTATGAACTTCAGTTAATATCGCATCAGCATAGGCTCATTATGACACACCACTGTACTAATGTAACATTAATAAGTGAAACCCAGTATGGGCTACATATGAACTTGTTGAATTATCTTCACAATAATTATATAAATATAAAACAAAACGTTTATGTAATAATTGCAAATAAGATGGAAACATTTAAACTGTTCATCAGTGATCTTGTTTTTAGAAAGAATACAGTTTGTCGTCTTTATCTCCTGCATTTTGTAAGAAATAAATTCATGAAGAAAATTCAGCAATGAGTTTTCAACCAATCAAGTGTGATAATATTTAATTTTTATCTTCTTTGGCTCCCAATATCAATAACCATTTCAATTTTAGAGAATGAGATTTCATTGAGCAAAGTGGTATTTTGAATATTTATAATTTTATTGTTGGTTTAGGTAGATTTCTGGTAAAGAATGATCAAATCATCTAGAAAATAGCAACTGCTTTTGAAGTTCCATGGCTCAGATCAATAACTTCATTTACATGAAACTATTGTGTAAACTACATATTTTAGTATAAATATAAGCACTATTATTATCTATGAACTCATTTACTTTCATTAAAGATAAGCTTTTAGGTACTCTTTACATATTAACCAAGTCCTATGCACTGAATAAAAGTACACTTCTGGTTTTCAAATTTTTCTCCTGAACTAGTTTATTCCTCATCCTTAAGCAGCCTTATAGAGGTTTTAGTGTGTGAGTTCTACTTGATGTGTTTCCAAATAAGTGGTCAGAGAAAAGAGTGGCATTGAACTGGAAGAGCCATTAAAGTCCTTTGAATTGATCAGGTACTTCTGTTCTTTCAGTTCTTTTGATGCCTGTTAGGATAAGGCTATTTCTATTATGAAGTCTGTCTCCTTAGAGCAGGTTCTGGCATCAGGTCAATTTTGAGAACTCTTAAGAAATTGTTTTCTCATTTGTAAAGGGGTTTTAGGTCTTGTATATCAAGGTCTTCCCAGTAACATGAGCCCCACCCTCAGTGTGATGATCAGGGAGTAGCAATGTAGATACACCTGCAACCTTGTAGACACAAAATGTTGTCTGGACAAATATACAAATGTGTTTCCACTTAGTAATTATTGTCCTAGAAAGATGCTGGATGGCAGCAAGTGCTGATGTCACCATAGTAAAATCATGCCAGCTATGCATGCCACTTCTTACTGGACATGATATTCAGATGTCCCACAGACCCCTCCAACACAAGAGGACCACACTGAATTCAGCAACCTCCTTCCACATTGTGCCATCCCCCAGTTCTTCATACGCCCATTTGCCCAGATCACAACCTTTGAAAATCATCTTTGACTCCTCTTTTCCCACCCCCCTATCTAACTCATAATTACCAAATCCAAATTATTCAATTGCTCTTAGACATCTCTCAGTGTATGCACTTTACACCTTAATGCCATTTAACTAGGCAAGGAAAAGTTGGTTATAATGTAGCTACTATAATTTCTACTAATGTTGACTCCAGTCAGTCCCTTTCCTACCCATTTTCCACATAACAAAGCTATTGTAAAATGCAAGGTGATCTTGGAACTTCCTATGGCTCCCAGCATGCCCCCTTGTGTCACCTGTGCTGAAGGACATTCAGTCTCTTTGATCTTTAATCTCTTTAATCTTCGATTAAAAAAATACTGTTAAAATTTCTAGGTTGACACAGTAGAGGACATTCCTTCCTTCTTCCAGACCACTAATATTCAAACAACCTAGGAACATAATTAAGATTTTAAATATTTTATGTTTCTTCTCTTTAACTCAAAGCAACTCTGAAGGTCAGATTAAACCTCATAAAATCGATGCTCTCCATTTTGATGAGTCCATGCTGTTCTCTGATGTCATGGGCACCACAGGTTTTTCTATAGAGAAATCCTAGCTCTTTAGTACTTCAGACTATATATGTGATTGCTTTTACTGTGTTACATCATAGTAAAGGTCTTCTATAAGGCAGGGCTAAAGAGACCTACTGCTTTCCCAACACTCTCAGAGAAGAAAGGGGAAAAAATAGCATTCCTTTTTGGAACGATTACTCATCGGGTGTCAAACATAAAGCTGAGAACTCTGCATCCATTATTTTATTGTGCTCCAAACTCCCAGCTTGGAAGGCATAAGCATGTGGTGTTACTGGTAAGGGCACAGAATCTAGAGAGGAAAAAGGGTTTCCTCAAGGTTGGTTAGTATTTGAGCCCAGATCCTTTCAAGTCCAAAGACTATTGTCTCTTTCCTACCACTCCCTGCTTCAACACTCTTGTTTTAATTAAGGGTTTATTTTCCACTTAGAGAGGAAGAGGAAGATAATGTTTCTTCACTCTAGGCAGGAACAGGTGGTGGTTAAAAGCATGAGCTCTCAAGCCAGACTATATGTGACCATATGTTACTTTTTCTGAGAACTTGAACTTCCAGTTCAGTTCTCTGTGCCCTAATTTTCTCAAGTACAACTAGGGTTAATAATGGTTCCAATAGTGTCAACAAGACTAAATGACTTTGCACCTGTACAGAACTTGGTGCTGTCTGTGCTTCGTGTTTGTGATGTGGTCGTCATTGCTGTTATTGTCACTGAGGCCTTTTCATAGAGGCATAGCTTCACACAACAGGGACGTGTAAAAGCATATTTTAATGCTACTTCCTGTCCCAGGTCTCAATAGTGGAGAAATGGGAAGATTCCTGAGCCAAAATTATATTTTTATGAATCAACATAGGATTCATCCACAGGCAATGGCAAAAAAGGGTGGTACAATTATTCACAACTTATGAGTGATCAGGAAATTGAATCCTTCCTTGCCTGATTAGATAGTGACAGTGCATCTGTATAAGTGCAGAACCAGCAGCTTGAAATGGGGCTGTGAACTATTGCCTTAGGCTTTCGTAGAGAGAAGCTTCCACTGGCACTCTTTGGGAGCCTTCCGAGACTAACACAACTATTCCAAGTGGCAGGACAAGCAGGCTCAGGTGGCCCACACATTTCAGAGAATTTCAGGAGTTGGGTGGATCATTCAGACAGAACATTTAAAAATGTTCAAGCTAAAAGAAATTATGTCCATTGAACATTTCAAGCATAGTGTTGGCTCTAAAGTATACTATGACCAAATCGCACTGGCCATATTTGTAGCTCAGGATTACAGGCCTCGAGTACCTTGGGGACATTATGGTGAATGTTTAAAAGATTATTAAAAAGTGGTAGTTGTATAGGCACCCAAAACCTGTCACACGGCTGAAGCCATTTTTGCCTTCCCTTTTATCTTCTAGGGCAATCCATTTTGTCTTGGATATGGTTTGTCGTGGTGGGTAATTATGTCCTAACAGGCAGTTGTTCACATTTCAATCCCAGTGTGTTAAGCTCCCTTGATTAAAACAAACAAAACTTTTAAAAGCCCCAGGAACATTGATTAATGCAAGAAGGGAAACCTAGGAAAGTAAAATTAAATATAACAAGAATTTAACCTTAAGGCTGGGCCTCTCTCAGTGTGTGAAATGACATCAAGGTGTGGCTCTATAGGAATAAAAGCAATTCTTCTCTTATGACTTGTGAAGAATTCTCAGATGCCTCTTGGGGTTAGACATCCATTGCACATGCCTTGCCTGTCTTCAGTTTCCCTTTGTCCTTATTTACTTTGTCTTTCAGATTTTACCCCTTGTTCTCACTGACCTCTGTTCTCCTTCTGGTGTCCAGTTTAGTTTTCTGGGAAAGACTGGTTCATTTCATCAGAACCATCACCACTAGAGCAGAGCTTTGGCACCTGAAGAGCTCTTAATTCTACCTATGTGTGCATGTTCAGCGACCACACCCTGTGCCTTGGGGTTACGACCTAAGAAGTGAATCCCCAGCACAGAGTTCGAGACATAGAAACCACACAAGTCTGGCCTGTTCACTAGTGCTATGGGCCAGTGTTGTGGTCCAATGGTTTCCAAAAACTAACAGGCTCTTATTTATTCAGTGTTATAAAAGAAAAAAAAATATGTTCATGTGATAATTTAAACTTGTTTTAGAAACTTGGAGAAAAAAACAGACTTAAAAATTACTTAGGATATTATTTAAGCTTTAATTTTAATTTTGTTGTATATCTAATAATATAATCATTTTTATTCATTGCATTTCCTTCCATCTACATTGTGGATCAGCAGATTTTTCCTCTAAAGGGCTAAATAGCAAATATTTTGGCTTTGTGGACTTTGCCACAACTATTCAACTCTGACATCTTAGTACAAAAGCAGCCACAGACATTATGCAAACAGATGGGAGTGGTTGTGCTCCAGCAAAACTTGTTTACAAAACCCACTGCATTTGGCTGCAGTTTGCTGGCCCCTGATCTTCCCAGTGCATGTGCAGTCTTGCTGTTCTTGCACCCCTCAGACCACTCTGTGCATCTGTATTCTTTGTTGCCCATACTAATCCTAAGGATGCCTATTTCACAGAATTGCACGGGGGTTCCTCTGTTGTGAAATCACTCAGGGTCTCTTAAATGGAGCCAAAATATGCATTGCCTGAAGGAGAACTGATGCCTCCAAATCATCAACAAAGTCTTGCATCTGGGGAAAAATTCTAACATTCTAAAGTGGAATGTTTTCTCCTAGAAATGAAGAGAATGGCACTTCTGTCACACAAAGCATGCATATCTGCTTAAGCTGACATTTTGCTGAAAATCAAAATGATAATACCCTCTCCTGCCAACCCCATAAGATGCTGGAAAGATAGTTGTAAGGGTGGGAGGCAGCCTGCACTCATAACACATTCTGTATTGACAACATCTTAACTCTGTTGTTCTCTCCTAAATGAAGTTGTTTTTTGAGCCATTTTCACCAAAACTGGGCTGTCATTTCTATATCCTGGGGGATGCTAGTACCATTTTACCTTTCAGAAAGCAAATATTAAAACTATCCCCAGGTACCCAATTTCTCTTCCCAAATAGTAGGTCTGCAAACAGCGCCCCTGGGCTTGTTTACTTGGATGAATTTTATTCCAACTGTGAGATACTTATTCAGAGTCTTCCTACAATTGTTCTTCCTTTGCAGGTTTCTTCCTTGGCTACTGTATATGTTTTCTACTTGTCATAAGTGATCAATGCGGTATTTGATTCTGACAAAAATCAACCTTTGTGTAAGACAAAGGAAGATTTTAATATGTTTCAGTTCATGGAAACCCCCAAGTCTTTGCTACCCCAACCCATGGCGACAATAAGGGAACCAGAATTTCTGTGCATCTCTTTCTTGGGGATGTGAGCTTCTCTGTTGATTTAATAATTGCTGGATTCCATTCAGGAATGTCACTCTGTGAGCTTTTTTCTTAAGGTAATAGCATGTATGCATAGCAGGGGACATGGAGAAAAGGAAAGGAGCTCTCTAGATATTTCTTCAGCATTATTGTCAGATCCTGCTTGCCAGTTTTTTGTTCACAATTCCCACTTTTATAGCAACTGCTTTGTGGTATCCTTGATAATCTTTGTAAAACAGAGCAGGTTGTGGCATGATACTCCTGCTCTTGACAATAATAATAAAATTGAATTGGTGTCTGGATCACAACCCAGTGATAGGGTAGGCAGCCTGCCTTCACTGACCCTGCCCATGGACTTGTGTATTTTGTCTGCAGGTTCAGGGACATAGGTTTCTAATTTCTCAGATGTCTCTATGGTCTGTGACAAGTCAGAGCATAGTCTGTGTGCATTCTCATTGTATTGGTTTTTCTAGATTTTCTTTTAGAGTATAGGAACAAAACAGCAAAACTCCTAAGGAGCTAGGAGATTAAGGTGAAGATAAAGAACCTAGGGATTGCAATGTTGTCCTTGTCATGGAATTCATGGTCTAAATGATATGCTTCTAACTTGGTGAATGAGATGAGAGGCAGAGAGGACTTTCCAGGTAGAAGGGAAAACAGAAAAAGGGCATGGATCTTGAGGTGAGTAGAGGATGGAGACCTGACAGCAGGTCAGAGGAAGAAAGCACGGGAGTCAGTGCTTAGAGGAAAAGAATCCCAGGTTCATACAGCCTGGATCACAAGGAGAGGCATGCAATATTGTTCAATTTTTGTTCAGATTAAAAGTTTAGGAGTTATGACTGAGTCCTTCAAGTATCACATGACTTTAATTACATATTCTTCCATCCCTTGATTAAAAAAAAAAAAAAAAAAGCAAAACTTGTTTTTAAGGTGCTTTCTATTTAATTGAAATTGCTTCAACACTTTGGTTAAATAAATGATAATGAAGGAGATAATGAAGCAAGATTGCTTAAACTTTGGAATCAGACACAATTGGGTTGGTTTCTTTTTTATTCCTTTTAGCATCTGACTGTACAACCTTGGGAAAGTCTCTTGAGATTTTCAGTCATTAGAACATGGACAGAAAGAAGTTAATTACATGTTCCTCACAGTGCTACCACAGGATCATTAAATATTAAATAGTGGAAGTTTCTATCTCCTTGCTTTCTATCCTAGCTTCCATTTCTATTTTGAAACGTATCTCACTGCATATTTAAACCTACTTTGCCTCTTTCATTTGATTTTGAGCTCCATGTGGGCCAAGATTACTGTTAAGACTGCTGTTACTTCCTGCTACTTGTTTTTCTTCCAACTAAATGGTATTTTGGTTGATGTTTCTGTTTCTGCTAAGTTTGGGTTTGAATGGGGTTCCTTGGAGTCCACCCTCTGGGTGCAAGAGAGAGGATGTTTGGTTTCTCTTTCAGCTTCCTCAGGAGTGGGTTAAGAGGAGATTGGGAAAATAGAATTTCATAGCAATTTGAAGTGAGAGCATGAGTGAATCCTAAGTCAATTCCTTTTAAATTGTAACTTTAACCTCTTGGAGCCTTTAATTAGGTAAAGGGGATGAGACTCAGAAGTTACATAATATTTAAATGACAAAAGAATCACTTGTCCCTAATCTAACATTAGAGTTTATAATGTTTTTGTGTATACAAGGTCTAGTATTGGATGTCAGAAATCACCATGGCTCTTTAGAGGAGTTAGACTTTTTATAGGTAATTTTTATGGTTCTTCCTAACAACTATTTGTTAATATTAGTTCATTCTGAAAATTATTTTTTTTTCATAGACATTTTGAGTCAGAATGTCCCCTTCATATTTGTGAATTAAGATTGCTGGTAGTTTCTTCTATCATAGAATAAATCAGTATTTGTCTATTAGACCTCCCCTTGAGAAGACTGGTACTTTTTGTATAGGGTTGGCTGGGCTGGAGAGGCTTATTGCCAAGATTCATGGAGGGTCAAGAGACCTTGGAAAGCTGTTATGCAGTGAAACTATAAATCACAGAATGAGGAAAGACAACATCCCCAGAGCATCTGTTATCCATGACCTTTATTTATCTAGTTTTCTTGCTTTACTTTGGTACTACATGGTACTTACAGTTGCTCAATATTCTATCTAGAGTATAGTTACTACATCGTGCAAAATTGGAAATAATATAAAGATCCACATGACTTGATCATATGGCAGAATATCATTTAGCCACTTAAAAGGATGAAGTAGGCTTAGGAGAACTTACATTTTAATATGCCCATGATATTCACCTTACTCTCTTTTTAAAAGTTTGTTAAACAAAATAAATGAGCCCTAGCAACATGATTTTTTTTTTTTTGGTACTGAAGATTTAACTCAGGGGCACTCGACCACTAAGCCACATCCCCAGCCCTATTTTGTGTTTTATGTAGAAACAGGATCTCACTGAGTTGCTTAGGGCCTCGCCGTTGCTGAGGCTGGCTTTGAACTCGCGATTCTCCTGTCTCAGCCTCCCTAAGTGCTGGGATTACAGGCTTGCGCCACCATGCCCGGCTTAGCAACATGATTGAATCTCATTAACATACTACTGAACAACAAAAGGTAGACATGAAAAAGAATATATGGTGTGATTCCATGTATATATGAAGTTCTAAAACAGGCACAACTAGTTTTTGCTATTAGAAGTCAGGAGAAGCTGGGCACAGTGGCGCAAGCCTGTAATCCCAGTACTTAGGGAGGCTGAGACAG